>CM044014.1:28148845-28346345 GCA_024085815.1 Flaveria linearis
TACGAGAACCTAGTTTAGGTGCTCCTTTGAGGTATCTGAGGATTCTCTTTGCAGCAGCTAGGTGAGACACCTTTGGAGCAGCCTGATATCTTGCACAATGCATGTGGCAAACATGATATCGGTCTACTGCAGTGAGATACATCAGAGAACCAATAATTGCTCTATACTGATGTTGATCAGTATCCTCCCCCTCAAGGTCAGGGCAAAGATTATGGTTTCTGGGTATGGGTGTCTTGGCTGGTTTACAGTCCTTCATTTCAAATCTTTCTAAGATGTCTGAGACATACTTAGATTGACTTATGAAGAACCCTTCCTTCATCTGTTTCACCTGGATTCCTAAGAAAAAGTCCATTTTTCCCATGGAACTCATCTCAAACTTCTGCTTCATAATGCTTTCAAAGTCTTGCACATTTGGTCGTTTGAAGAACCAAATATGATGTCATCAACATAGACTTGTACAAGCAAAATGTCTTCTCCACTCTTTCTGATGAAAAGAGTCTTGTCAATGGTACCTCTAGTGTATCCATTCTTCAGGAGAAACTGAGACAAGGTCTCATACCACAGCCTAGGTGCTTGGTGCAGCCCATATAGAGCTTTATCCACTTGCACACATAGTTGGGGTGCTGTGGGTCTTCAAATCCTGGAGGTTGACACACATAGATTTCCCTATCTATATCCCCATATAGAAAAGCACACTTGACATCAAGTTGGTAGACTGTGAAGTTCTTGGATGCAGCATAAGCAAGGAAGATCCTAACTGCCTCAAGTCTTGCAACAGGTGCAAAGACATCAGTATAATCATTCCTTCCTCCTGGGTGTACCTTGAACTACTAGTCTTGCCTTGTTCTTGATAATCAAGCCTCTATCATCTTTCTGTTCCTGAATACCCATTTAGTGCCTATGGGTACTTGACCAGATGGTAGTGGGCATAGATTCCAGACCTTTTGTCTTTTGAATTGAAGCAGCTCCTCCTGCATCGATTCAACCCAACTACTATCTTTAAGGCATCTTCTACCTTCTTTGGTTCCATCTGAGACAAGAAGCATGAGTACAAGCAGACATTCCCATGATGAGTTGTCTCTTGTTCTCACACCCTCAGAGACATTCCCTATGATGTTCTCAGTTGGATGAGTGTTGTGAATCCTAAGACGAGGAATCACTTCCATTGCAGAGATAAGTCCAGGTTAGACATATTCTGATCAGGAACTGGATCACTCTGTCCAACTGCTGTTTCAGAGTCATTCAATGAGGACTGATTGAATGATTGAGAAACATCATCAATGGTTGGTTGTGAAGTGTATTAACAGTTGCCTGTTCCTTCAGAATACACACTCCTCAACCTGGTGTTGTAATGGATCACCTGAGGAACTTTGAGGTTGATCAAGTGATTCACTTGTTGAAGCTTCACTATTTCTGGAGATAGTTACACTGTCAGATCTGTGAATAGTGAAGCTTGTTGCCCTTCAGCTCTTGGAGAATTTGGAATAGGTCTGGGAAGCTCATATAGTTGACCTGCATCAGCATCAGCATCACTTTGAGCACCTGTTCCAGCTGAAACATTCTCACAAGATGGTTTAGAATAGTTTGGAAACAATTCTAAATCAAAATATACTCAGGTCCATTCCCCCTAACACAAGGAGTGTGCTCATTAACAACTATGTTGGATGACTCCTCAAATTGTTGATTCTTAATATTGTATACTCTATAAGCTTTGAGCTAGAAGAGTATCCAATAAAGATAGCATCATCCGACTTCTCAGCAAACTTTGCCAAGTTGTCCTTTGTGTTAAGTATGGTACACCTGCAGCCAAAGGACCTTAGAAAGCCAATGAACGGTGGCCTCTTGTTCCATAACTCATAAGGGGTTTTTCCATGGGGCTTAACTACAAGAACCCTGTTCTGCACATAGCATGCAGTGCTGACTGCCTCTGCCCAGAATGTTAGAGGCAGCTTTGAATCAGCTAACATGGTCCGAGCAGCCTCAATAAGTGTCCTGTTCCTCCTCTCAGCAACACCTTTTGTTGAGGAGTTCTGGGAGCACTATATTGTCTGGCAATCCCTTTTGAGTCACAGAATGAGTCAAGAACGAAGTTCTTAAACTCAGTCCCTTGATCACTTCTAATAATCTTAACCTTGTGATCAATTTGATTTTCTATTTAAGAATAAAAGATTTTAAAGTTTCAGCAGTTTCATCTTTACTTCTTAAAAAGAATACCCATGTAAATCTTGTAAAATCATCAACGATCACAAGGCAGTATGATTTCCTTCCAATGCTCATTATACTTGTGGGACCAAAGAGATCCATGTGCAATAAGTGTAATGGAGTAGTGATAGAGTTAACACATTTGGATTTATGAGATGATCTGTGTTGTTTCCCTTTCAGGCATGCAACACAGTTATCTTTGCAGAAAAATTCCTTTTTAGGCAAACCATGTACCAAGTTATTTTTAGCAATTTATTCATTGTTTTAAAATTCACATGACACATGCGTTTATGCCATAGTGTTGACTCATCACTATCAGCTTTGGAAAGAAAGCATGATACTTCACCCATAGGAGAAGCCTTGTTCATATCAGCTTGTACATATCCCCTTTCCTGGGAGATCTGAGAAGCACCAATTCCGGAGGAATGTCATCCCTGGTTGAGGATAATGCACTCATGTTCTGTGAAAAGCATTTGATGCTTCTGGTCACAGAATTGAGAAACACTTAACAGATTGTGTTCAAGCTGTTTGACAAAGTGAACTTTGTCAATGTTTATTCTGCCATTGGATATACTTCCTCTGCCCGAAATATATCCTCCGCCTCACCTCCAAATTGGACAGGCCCTCCATCAAAGTTCTGGAATTGTTGAAGGAGAGATCTGTTCCCTGTCATGTGCCTGGAGCATCCATATCTACAATCCAGATATTGTTGTTCTTGTCAAATGGATGTCCCTGCACATAAATGAGAAGGTTAGTTTTGTTTGGAAGCCCAACCTTGCAGGTCTTGGCTCTTCCAAAGATAGTGACATAATTGAACCAAAGATATGCAATGGGGTTCAATAGAGGTCGTTGTGAAGAAGAGGTTTGGGCTGCAGCATCTTCCTTGATCTTCCAATCCATCCTTTGGTTGATCTTTGAAGATGAGCTTGTTGAAGCTTTTGCAGCATGGTCTTCTTCCGAAGCTTCTCTCTTTTCGGAAGAAGACTTCACCACCTTTTCTTCCGAAGCAGTCTTCTTCTGAGAGGTTTCAAGGACCCTTCTTGTTCTTCCGAACCTTAGAAGTTTGGCTTCCGAAGCACTTTCCCTGGAAGAAGCAGTTTCTTCCGAAAGCAACTGGCTTCCGAGACCAACTTTCCCTTTTTCATCATTTGGACCTTTTGAAGTGGTCCAACTGAGAAACCTTCTCTGACTACTTCTTTTCTAACATTATTTGCATAATGTGTGCTTGCTGGATTGTAGTAACAATCTTTAGCCATGTGGTTGTGCAAGCCACACATTATGCATGCAAGGTTAGTCTTCTGGGAATTGCAGGTTGCTGTTTCTGGGTTTCTTCTCTTCATCAGCAACTTTCCCTTTCAACTTCTGATCCTTCAGTAGGACAGGAGTGCTGGTACTACGCTCCTTTCCTGAATCAGGAGTACCTACCACTTGAAATCCGCAGAAAGAAATGAAGAAGACACCCTTTTGCTTAGGGTCAAACTTAAGCTTGGAATCTGCAACCTTCTTAGCAGTCCTTCTAGCAGCTTTAGCTCTGCTTCTTCTTGCCTTGGTGGTCAGGATTGGCGTCACAGGTGGAGATAGGTGTATCCTCCTGTTTCTCCCGGTGGAGGCCACTATTTTTGCTTCATCCTCTAGTTCCAATGGAGAAGGGTCAGCAGTTGGAACCTCTTGCTCTTCAGTACCACATCTAGGTAGTCTTATAGACTCATAAGAGTATGGTGGAGCTATTTCACTGGTTCCCAACCCTTCTTTGTTTTGATAAAAATTTTGGAATGAGAGGTTGATGCAAGAATAGTTTGGAAGCTTTGCTCAGCAATAGCTTGCTTCCTGGCATGAGCCTCAGCTCTGACTAACTGGGCTTGAGCCTCAGAAAGTTTGGAGATCAGATCTTTGATTTGAGTCTTATAATTAGTCTTTTCATGTTTAAAAGAGACACAGTTTTCTCTAACTCATCAATTTTTTGATAGTCAGATTCAGCTCTTTTAAAGTCAGATTTTAGCACATTTAAAGACTCAACTCAGATCTGATTTCCGAAATGTAATCCTTATAAAGTTTAACTTTAGCAATACAGGCAGCAGTACAAAGATGTTCATATACCTGATCATCATCTGTTCCGGCCATGAGTGCTTGAGCGGGAGTCACATCCTGTACCATGAAGCTCCAGTCAACTTCCTGAGCAACAGCAGCTGTTTCAGTTGACTTTTCTTCATGCTTGGGGGCAGTGGGATGTGTGGAGGCCTGTGGGGTTCCCGGGGTTGTTCTTGGAGCCTTGCATTCCCTAGCAAAGTGACCAAGTTGGTTGCAGTTGTAGCACCTTGCTTTGCTCTTATCAAACCCAAATTGCTGTTGACTGGGTTTTGAGGGAATTGCCTTCCAGTTCTCTTGAAGAACTTCTTCGCTCTGTAAGTTAAAAGAGCCCATCTACTGGACAATATCCATGTACTCCACATCATCTGGATTGAAGCACTCAAGATCATCAAAGCAGTATGAAAATCACCAGAGTGTCCACTTCCAGAGACAAAGGCACAACCTTCCTGAAAGGAGTTGTGTTGAACCTTTTGAGACTTTGGAGTCTCCGGTTAGAGTAATGAAGGGTCCAGTATGTGAGTTGTCAGGGTAGCATAGCAAGGGATGCTGTGATTCTATGCTTTCCCTTTCAACCACATGAAGGGCTGAACTCAGTTGGTATTGGAGTGATCAGAGGAGTTCTGCATGTTCATCTCCATCTGAAATGCACTTAGGATACCATACAACTCTGTAAGAGAAAAGAGTCTTAAGGTCCGAAGTTCTCTTGATGACAACACAGTAGTGAGTCCATAGTTTAGGAAGAGAAGACATGAACTTCCTAACTATGTCTCTCGTTCAAGAGCTACTCCAATATCCGCCAGAGTATCTACTAGCTCAACATACCTGAAGTATTGTGAGTCAAGGGCTCACCAGCCTTGAAAGTAAAGTTCTCAAACTGCTGCTTCAAGAGATCTTTCTTGTTCTCTTGAGTTTCCTTGGATCCCTCATACATCAGCTTCAAAGCTTCCCATAAATCTTTAGCAGTCTTGCACTTCTTGAAGCGTCTGTAGACGGAGTTGGGGAGAGCAGTTTGAGACAAGTCATAGCCCTTTGATCTAGCTCTATTCTCTTCCTATCTTCCTCTGAGTAATCGTCAACATCTTTTGGAATGATGCGATTACCAGTGGCAGATGTAGTGCTTGGTATGAAAGGACCATTGACAATGGAGTCCACATCCTTGAATCTTGACACTTGATGAAGCCTTCATCCTGATACACCATGTGTCAAAGTCTTCAGGGGTGATCATGGGGGACTTGGTCAAGGTACCAGTTTCCATATCAGCCTTGGAGAGAGCAGCCATTTGAGTGAGTGGATTGAGGTGAGGAGTGAAAAACAGGTTGATTAGGATGGTAAGATCTCACAATCAAGAGCCTGGAGCTCTGATACCAATTGCAGGATCGGATTTCGGGTGGTTTTCTCTCAACTCACTTTGAATCAACACTCGGCAAGCAGTCTTTAAAGAGTTGATCACAATATAACAAGTAACAAGCAGTAAGAAAATTAACACAGCAAGTAATTTTCAAGGTACTTTTATATATTGCTTCTCAACTCAAAGGATTACAAGACACTTGGACTCAAATCGCTTACTAAAGAGTTACAGGGAGAAGATATATATAATACTACCTATAGCGGGAATACTTTGATTCCAGCTGGACACCTCTAACCTTACATCTATACTACAAGACTCTAGGTGAGGTCTTTCAGACATTTTGCCTGAGAGTGGGTAGTCAGGACATGTCCCTGACTTACCCATGCTGCCAACTAAAGTTGGTAACATGTACTATCATCAAAAGGTGAGCAGTAGAATAAAGTATGGTCAACAATATGGCTTTCGAGGAAAAACCCATGCTGTGTGAGGTCCGCATGCGTGGACTGACAAGGACCATACTTTTATCTGCTGGACTTAGCATTGTCTTCCGAAGGATAAAGTGCTTCGGAAGTATAACTTCTTTCCGAAGGCACTTACACTTCGGAAGACTGCTTCTTCCGAAGCTTGGAGTCTTCTTTGTCTTCGGAAGCGGACTTTGTCTTCAGCTCTTCATCAGACTTTGTCTTCGGAAGCTTTCAGACTTTGTCTTCAGCTCTTTCATCAGACTTTGTCTTCGGAAGCTTTCAGACTTGTCTTCAGCTCTTTCATCAGACTTTGTCTTCGGAAGATATCTTCAGCTGTTGGCTTCAGTTGTTGTCATCAGCAGTTGACTTCAGCTTTTGCCTTCAGAAGATATCTCAGCTGTTGTTCCTTAGACTCTCGGAAGATCTCTTGATTGACTTCGGAAGCCCTTTGATGTAGTACCAAAAGTGACTATGAAGTGAATTGGTTGCACCAGCCTTATCATGATCTAACATCGTCCCCGCCTCAAACTGCAGGAACTCTCTCTCTATTCTATCCATTTCCCGACGAGGACTGAATTCCTCGATCACCAGCCTTTTCAACTCAGCCCACTTCATCTTCCCTATAGCCCTGCTACCCTCGGCTTGGACTATATTTTTCCACCAGCATAAAGCCGGCCCTGTAAAAGAGTGGGTAGCAAACTTCACCTTCTTGTCCTCCTGGCAATCACTAATATCGAGGACAGCTTCCATTCCATCACCATTGGTGAGCATCAGTAGCAGTAACAGACCCATCAAAAGTTGGGGTTTGCACCTCATGAATGCCCCGTAGTTACAACCCCGGGCGGTCTCCCGTAACTTCTTCCTTTCCTCTTCATCATCAGATAGTACCGTTTCTGCTTCCGCCTGTTGTTGTCTACCTGAGGACCGATTCCTCCCTCGTCTATCGTCTTCACGTACTGCCTTTATCACTTCAGTCACTACAGACGGTAAGATCGTCTGCATGACTTGGTGCACCTCCTCGATCACCGTCTCTTTCACCGAGGCTCTCACATTATCACTCTCATCCACTCCCCCGAGGGAGTAGTATTAGGTTCTTCGGGAACCTTCTTCTCTTGTCTAGGCCTACCTCTTGTGGCTCGTGGTTCCGCACCACTTCCGCCACTGCCTCCACCAATTGGGCTTTAGATGATCTACCACCGACCATCTTCTATCACACTGGAAGATTCAAACACCAACACGGTCATTCAAGGAAATAGCTCAGTTTATGTTAAGTATAGTAAGTCCCTAATTACAGTGGCCAGTTGTGATTAGCCACTTACTCTACTCTTCACACCCCGAGCATTACCTGTCCTGACTACATTAGTATCTAAGTCTAACAGTACACGTAATTCACATCACATGCACACATAATACCAGTTAATCTTTAAGAAAATACCTGATGGCACGCGACTACTCAGATGGCATTCTCATTCTCCCTGTCCCATTCTCAGTTTAAGTTTAGGTTTATTTTAAAAATTTACCCATTTCACTTAAACTTTGGCTCTGATACCAACTTGTAAGGCCCCGTTCCCGGGCACCTCACAGTTGGTCGTCATTACCCATAAAACATACATTTAATACAACTTAATAAAAACCATGCAGCGGAAACTTTAAATTTACTATAATGCTTTTGCAAAGTAATACAACGCCCGTTACAAAATATCGTTGTTTGCATTACAATACAAAAACATTAACAAAAGAATGTCATCCCAAAAGAACTGAGTAGCCACCTCGTGCCATCCTCAGCAACACTACCTGCCAACTGGAAAATACATAAAAGTCAGCGTTGCTGAGTGAGTTCTAGTTTTGTAATAAAACATACTTTTACTTATTTAAAAGTATCCTTTCGTGCGTGCGTTCATACATCATACGTACACAGAGATAATATTCGTTATTATCTTCATCATTCGTTATTCATCGTTATCTTTAACTTCTCGTATGGATTCTGTCAGGCTTTACCCACTTCATAGCACTTGGCTATGATTACTGTGGTCGAATGACAAGAATCCCGTTCATACTTACTTGCACGCATTGAAAGGTGAATTGTACCAATACCATATGCTACACCCCGATCGTTATTAGCTACCAGGCCGTAGTCAACATATGACGGAAAATCGTATGCCACGGTACTAGAGGTAAGCGGTAGAGGTACCATGACCATGGTCAATCACAAAGAAGGACCAATCGCGTTATTCAATGCTTGCAAGACATAATTCGTTCGTTCATTAATGCATGTATTCATCATCATTCTTCTTTTCGTTCATTCGTTAATACATGCATTCGTCATCATGTTCCTCTTTCATTATCTTTCACTTTACGATACATAATACTTCATTAGTTCATTCTCGTTATTCGTAAAGTTTCAGAAAGATAAGCACACAATTACAAGGAACACACACACTCATCATACATACTCATCATACATTCATCACCGTACGTACATCATCATACATTCATCATCATACGTAGCATCATACCACATTTAACAATATTTTAATAATATTGTTAACAATAATACACTGATAATAACATCAGAAACAATAAGGGTTAACCATAATCATCATTACATGCATGAAACATCATCATTTGTTAACCCTAGTCAGCCCTGGTCAAACCTCGAACTTCGGTATTTCAGGAAATTTCTGAAAAATTCTAAGTGTCCTGGGCGTTTGAGCCCTGTTGGGCGTATAAGCCCTCTGGCCGTATAAGCACTATTGGGCGTAAGAGCACTGCTGGACTTTTCATCTTACACAGATTTATCATCTGGTCATACGACACACTGTTGGTCGTATGAGCACTATTGGTCGTACCATCCCTGGACTTGGGAAATATATTTTGATCATACGACCACTGTTGGTCGTATAAGTCCTGTGGGACTCTTCATCATACTTAGAAAATTTCATCACATAGTCATACGACCACTGTTGGTCGTATGAGTCCTATTGGACCACTTAGAAATATAACTTGGTCATACGACCACACTGTTGGTCGTATGAGTCCTGTTAGAGTCATCAGCACTTAGAAAAATATATCTCCTGGTCATACGACCACACTGTTGGTCGTATGAGCACTAGTGGGCTTTAACACTTAGAAAAATCCTGGTCATACGACCACACCGTTGGTTGTATGACCACTGGTGGACTCATCAGCTTGTTCTTATTTATTCTAAGTCCAATTTCAGACATATTTGCAACCTGTTCATGTGTCTAATCCATAATCCAAGTCCCAAACATCATAATGCCTAGTTCTAAACATATACATATGATCCTAGGCATAAATCTAACATAAACATAAGCATACATACATTCATTTCATACGGGTTTCAACCCAAACTTTACAAAAACATACTTGCATGCATTTTCCAGCCCCAAAACATTTAAAAACCAGTAAAACGGGGTCTAGAACTCACCTTAATTTGTCTTCGGGTTTTGGATGCCCTTTCCTTGAACTTCTCAGTCGTTTATACACCTAAAAACACACACACAGTGCAACCCGAACACACTAGTCACATTTATAAGCTCATATATGGTTCTAGAATCGTCCTAACATCATAAATTCGAGATTTCTTACCAAAAACTTCGAATTTCTCAGGTCCTTCTTTAAAATCCCGATGGTTTTCTGCTCCTGCTGCTTTCTCTCTCTAAAAGTCGAATAAAAATGTTATGCAGAAGGTAATGGGCGGCCATGCCACCTTTTACCAACTTTATAAGATTTTTTTATTATTTTACACTTTTGGTCCTTCCACATAAGCAGACTTTTTATTTCCTTCTCCTTTCTTTCTATTCATTCTTTTAATTTCTTTAATAAGAAATTACGGGTGTTACAGCTTGATATCGTGAGGTGTCACAAAGGTTGAAGATGAAGAGATCGCAGCAAAAAATTAGGAAGGTGGACGTCACTGATGCGATGGTGGTTCTGACCCAAAATCGCATCTATGAATGCGCTAAAAACAGGAAATTAATAGTAAAGAGTTGTTGTACATACCTCAAATGAAATATCTAAAGAAGAATCGAGCAAATAACTCAAGAAAGATAGAAGATCTTGAAATGGAATCTGCAAAAAGTTGATGCGAAATTTGGTGGTGCGACGGCTTGAACAATGACACACCGGAGTCCGGACACGTCGGCTTGAACAAAAGAGGTGCGAAATTTGGTGGATCGTGTGCTTCTATTTTGAATCTGTGCATTTCATGGATCTTTGAAGAAGAAGATGAAGAAGAAGAAGAGATATATAGATTGTATGCTTGTGTTTTGGTTTAGGTAGAGAGAGAAACTGACAAAAAATAAAAAAAATACCAAAATAACAAATAATCTAAATACCCTTAATCAAATCTCAACCACTCATATGACATCTAGAATTTAAATATTAAATCAGTGGTTGTAGTTGGGTTAAAGAGTTCTTGCAATTACTTAGAGTTTTTATATGAACCCAATTCTATATGTATATATATGCATATAGGATGGGGTTCTATTGAGAACCCATGATTATTGTAAGAACCCTTTAACCAAATATTAACCCTTGATGAAACCCTTGTGGCATGAGATGATGCCAAGTGTCTCCTTCCTTTTTTAATAGAAAAGGGCATAAATGTAATTTAACAAATCTACCAAATTCAGATTTAATAGAAACATGACACATGTCCCCCCCATTCCCCCCTAATTCTTTTTATTTCTATTTAAAAATTTTACCCCCTTTGTTTTTATAACCTTTATAACTTTTTTATACATTGTTATTTTTTATACAAAAAAATACATCATTAAGCTCGTCTCGTTATTCTCTTTAATTCTAATATAGTCTCAAAACTTTTTTAAAATTTTTGTCGAACGTTGCATATTACATCGAATTACATCATATTGTAAGTTTTTACTATGAATTATATCAAAGAAACATGATGTATTAATAACAAAAAACCTTGAGTTAAACAATATAACTACACCACCGTAACGAAATACATTTAGTGAATTACATTATATTTTAACTTTTTACAATGTTTTACATCAAAAAAACATATATAAAACCAACAAACATATATAAAATCCAACTTTTGTAAAAAAAAGACCATTCGAAATTACTGTAACATGACGTAATAAACAAATATAATAATATGTCACACCATAATAATTTAAAAAGATTATAATACAAATCAAAATTAAATTACACTACAATAATTATGTTTAAATTCAATAGTGACGTAACAAAAAAAGGATTACATTATTTTAACACAAATGGTACATTAAGCAACACAAGTTATATTAATGTACTAATGTAATGTAATTTGTTAATGTTACATATTGTTACGTTAATATAAAGAAGTGTACCACTAGTATAAGAAGGTGTAACGCCATGTAAAAAAATATAACGTCATGTAAAATGTGTAACGTAAATGTGAATAAACCGTTTACTGATACATCTAGTGATTCACCTCATAATTATAATATATATAAAAACTTAAAAAAAAGTAAAATTTAAATGAAACTTAATATGATGCATCACAGGTATCTTGTAAAATTTATTATAAAAATTGCACCAGTAGATTCATCATATTTTTTTCTTTAATTCTATTATAACATTTTAAAAAATATCAACTTCTACATAGTTATATCATGTTACAATGTTACTCATACGTGGTAAACAATTGTAATCTAATGTAAAGCAATGAAAACTAATGTAAACCAATCTGTAAACTAATGTAAAAGATATCACTCGTATATAGTTACATCATGTTACAATGTTATTCATATGTGGTAAATTAACGTAATCTAATGTAAATCATATGATATTACACCACTCCAATAGAAAAGGGTATCCTCATTACGACAACCGAACAACCAAACGATATTATATCATGTCTGGGGTTTTTATCTAATGAAGAAATCATTCAAAAGTAAATCTACATAAATTAAGCATTTCATCAAACAGATAGAAGGCATATTATAAACACTAATAGATCTTCTCACTTGAAACACTAGGGGGCATCTGTGTGGCAGTAGATTTAATCGGCTCAATGCAGTACGCACGAGACTTCCTGCACCATCATCAAAACAAGAAAATCATTTCCACAATAACAGAAGAAAAAATCATCAACCATCAACCATCGCCAAGAATCAACACATTAACCATACGACATTACACCATGTAAATCAGACAGTAAACCAATGTAAACTATTGTAACCCAATGTAAACTAATGTAAACCAATCTGTAACTTCGATGTAAAATGGTATACTACAGATTTTGTTAAAAAATTAATGGCACAACTATTAATCAAATGCTACACAAGTAGCATATGTTAAAAAAAATATGCTACACCATTTTTTATGAACTGCAATCGAATCTTCGATTACAATCAAGAACATCTTCACAACAACACCCACAAAGAAAACCAAGATCTAAATCAGCATTACAAGATCAAAAGAAATCATACAATGCAGCAACCACTAAAGTTGATAATTCAAGTGAAAACATCAAAGATTTTGACTGATTAAGCAAGCAAAACATAAGAATCACAAAATAAATCAGATCTGAGAGAAATGGGGATGAGTAAATTGCCGGTCAGAAGCACGTTTATCGCCGGATATGTAGTGGAGCTTCCGCCGAAAAACTTTGACATACCCGATTCTGACCGTCGGTTACCCGATTTAGCCCCACGTTTATCGAAACAGACCCGGGTGAGCTAAAAAGTGGTGTGGTGGCAACAATAGTGCAAACCCATATCTTAACCCAGATCTAAATGGTGGTGTTGGTGGACCCATATTTGAACCCAGATCTAAGGCAGCAGTGGACGAAGGCGGCAGTGGCCGGAGTCGGCAGTGCGATGGACGAAGGAAGCAGTGGTCGGCGGAGGGGAGAGAGGGATGGCGTGGTGGTGCGCAGGTATGCTCGTGGTGGTCGGAGGGGAAAGAGGGATGGGGTGGTGGTGTGCAGGTGGTGGTGGAGTGGAGATGAAAGAGATGAAAAGTTTTTGAAAACATAAAAAGCTGATTCTGACAAAAAAAGAAGAGTAAATGTCTAATATGCCATTTATCTCATCTCCACCATTCAAATGGTATCTATATTTTTAATATTAAATCAATGGATAGATGTTGGGTTAAATGGTTCTTACAATTTTTTAGGGTTCTCATATGAACCCAATCCTATGCATATATATGCATATATATATATATGATCAATATATGCATATATATGTATATATATGCATATATATATGTCTATATATGCATATATATGTATGTATATATATATGTGTGTGTGTGTGTATGTAGGAGAGGGATCAAATGAAAACCAACCGTGAAAAACACTACTACCCAATCACATAGTTTATAATTGATTTAACCTTTTAATTGTTCAAAGTATATTTGAGTAAACTTCAAACTTGTTTTTTGAGATCGTTATATAATTTTTAATATAAATTCCAAGGAACGTCGATGATGATGAAACAACTTACATATACGTAACTTTTAGTTGTACATTTGGTAACATGTATATACATATACATAACCTCTGCATATACATAACTATTAGTTGTTCACTTTATAACATGTACTTACATGTATGTAACCTCTGGTTTTCATGATTTTATTTACAACATGGTTTTCAATGGATCCCTCCCTGTATGTATATACGTATATATATATATGTGTGTGTGTATACTATCGGATTAAAAATTTATAGTATCGAACCAAAAATTGATATTACCAACGAAGAAAAGAGGGGCACCCCTATTAACCTCCACCATTTTAAGGCGGTTATTACCGCCTCTTTTTCTTCCCCACTGTCTACCTGACATACAAACAAATGCTTATGTTGTTGGTAACTTAGGATGGTGTCGTATTAAACATACATGTATATGTGTCCGCACATGTATGTGTGCATATACATACAAAGGTAGGTTCAATGAACCCATACAGTTTTGCAAACATCCAAATCAATGATATATAGATGAATAATTCATTTTTAGACTGTTGCTGATCACTAGTGTATCCATGTAAACACTTGCGAATCACTAGTAAACCATACTACATTCACTAATGAATAAAATGATTGGTAAAATTTAAATCACTGGTAAACCATACTACATTCACTAATGAATAAAATGATTGGTAGAATTTAATAGTTCTCCTGTGTATCTCGACTATATACGTATATGTATGTCTATCTATATATATCTATACATGGCACACAACTATATATGTATGTGTGTACCTGTATCTATATACGTATCCATATTATTATGAAACTAACAGCAACAATTCAGATCATAACCAACCATCCCCAAATTTATACCAAACTACTTGCAAAACATAAAAGACTTTCAACATTTAGCAAAACACAAAGTTAAGATAATATACAGACTCTTGGCATACTTCACGAGATAGGAGTTAGCTAATGCTTTATCTGTAGCTTCTGTAGTTGGGGGTGTACATACAACTCTCGGCATACTTCACTAGGTCCGCAGGACGTGGGAGACGTGTTGCCAAACCTGTAATACATTATACATTCACCCACTTTTTGCTTAAGTAAGAACACGAGTCACTATTATCTTTCATATCATGAATTTGAAAAAAGATTGTGTTGCCAAAAATTAGATGGCTCTTTCTACTTGTATACTTTCTAATGGGTCGATTTGAGTTATATTTTATCTCTAGTTCATCATTATTACTAGAATATGTGAGATTCTTGTATTCACATTCGACAAACTAGTTATTTATAAAGAATTAGAAAAAAGTGTTCTGGCTCAACCCAACCTGACCACAACCTTTTCCACCTATACAACTAGTAGCCATTTCGACTTAGACTTAGACCCATTTTCAACCATTATCAAACCAGTTTTACCCACCCAATTTGCCATCTCTACACACGCGACTCACCAAGGTCATATGCTTTAGCAGCGACATTTGCAGCTATATGAGCTGATATCTTTCTAATGTTAGTAAGAGGAGGATAAATCATCCCTTTGCTGTAATGCTCTTCTGTTACTTGATTGGCCAATGCTTCCGCTGAAACAAAATTATCCATTAGTTTAACAAAGCAATGATACGAGTGATTCATGTCGTGTGAAATTCATAACAGTCTGAACAGATCAACAAAATTGTCAGATACTTGTAATGCATTTTTTTATATTGAGGATTATAATTTGTACTTACATGCAGCCAAGAGCATCTCATCATGTACACGGATTGCACCAGAGATGACCAACCCAAAACCAAGTCCAGGAAAGATGTAAGCGTTATTTGCCTGGCCCGGAATGAAGCTTTTGCCGTTGTATTCAAAAGGATCAAAAGGACTGCCACTGGAAAATATTGCACGGCCCTACACAATGATTGGATTGAGTATAGAGTTTGTGTTAACATGAGTTTTCGTTTTCTAATGAAAGTTCAATGTAGCTAAATTTCGTTACCTCTGTCCAGGTGTAAGCTTGTTCAGCAGTGCACTCTGCTTGTGAGGTGGGATTGGAGAGAGCCATAATAACCGGACTCTGCATATGACAAATTATTTCATTACTAGTTTAGTGTGTGTTGCCATGCGGTGTATTGAGTAAAGGTGGAAAGTTTGATGAATTTAGATATGAATGGTTCGATTTGAGTTGTAAAAAAAGATAGCTAAAAAGGAAACCACACAAAAGTCGTCCAACGTGCATCTAAAACTCCTAAATCATTTATTCAAAAAATATTAATGTAATAGTATTTGACATACTAGTACTTGTAAAAAACTTAAAACTTTTGGACAAAAAGTCTTTTGTGTCAACCCAACACGACCTATACAAAATCACCCAGTTACCCAAACCGCACATTTTGCCACCTCTAAGTGTGTGTGGGACAGAATGGGAACCTTGTCGATGGCTGCCATGGCCTCAACTACATCCTTTGTAAATGTTTGTCCTACCCCAGATGTTCCAATTAGAACAGATGGTTTGATGGCCTGATGATTATAGGAACCCTAATTAACTTTAAAGCTAAACTGGTAAAAATATATCATGAATAGTTAAAAGTCATTAATATTATCTCACCTTGACAGCATCTAATAGAGTTGAAAGAGGCTCATGTTCATGGGCCCATGATTTTTTAAAGTGCTGAAGGGATTCTTTACGAGAGCGAACAATTAACCCCTGAGGAAACAGTCATTACATAAGGATAGAAGCACAGCTTATGGAGAAAATGATAGTATATACCTTAGAGTCCACAAGCCATATCTTCTTACGAGCCTCTTTGACAGGAATGTTTGTCTTTAAACGTTAAACAAAATGATAAGAACAGAAGCAATTATATAAGTGCATGTTATAAACTAAAAGGTAATCTTAAGCATCAAGCTGGTACCTTTGTTGACATCTCAAGAGCAATAAGCTCGGCTATACCAGTTCCGGCCTGAAATAAAACAATGCAGAAGACATCAGTGAAACTGGAGATCAAGTTCATTCCTCCGAAATCCTAATGCATAGGCATATCTTAGTAAAACATTTATGTGATTAAACGCTTTACCAGTAATTTCTTAAGAATACGTATGATTTGGGTTGTTTGTGTCTGTGTATCGAGTATCGACCCATTAAGTTAATAGATCCAAAAGCACACCTCCACGTAAAAAAAACTTATTATGTAAAAGAACAGCTAGACTTTTGTGTACACACTATTAAAATCCACATGCTCAATCTTCCAGGTTCTTAAAAGGGAATGGAGTTAGGTGAAATGAAGGACCACAAAGATAATGAATCTTACTTCCCCAGCACCAAAGAACAGGAATGTATGATCAGCTAAGCTACCGCCAAGTAATTTCAGTGATGCAACAAGACCAGCAAGAACCACAGATGCAGTCCCCTGCAACAAAATAAACAAAGTTATAAAGGGATTTAGAATATTAGCACAATGGAACTTCATCAATTACCATATATGATATATACCTGAATATCATCATTGAACACCAAATGACTGGTTTTATATTTGGCTAACAGTTCAAACGCGTTGTGGTTTGCAAAGTCTTCAAACTACAAATTTTAGATGATAAATACGCTGATAAATATGTGTTTATGAAATTATGAGCTTCACGAATCCTATAGTTGAATATAACTTTTAGAACCATATTGACTATTTACCTGCACAAGGACTTTTCACCATAGTTCTGCTTGACTGCAGACATAAACTCATCAAGTAAGTCATAATATTCCTGCAGAAACAACAAATGTTATAGCTATATGAAAGGAACGACATAATTAACGTAACAATAGATCTAGACAGCTTTAAGGACTCCTAGCGGTCTCAATTTACCTTCCCAGTGTCCCTCTTTTGTCTAAGACCAATATAGAATTCATCATCCAGCAGTTTTTGGTTGTTCGTGCCCACATCGATGGTAATAGGTAAACACTACATATACAAGTTAAAGGCCATTATTAAATTTACAATGAACATATTTTTTAATCGCGAGATGTACATGTATAGTCGTATTAAACCAAATACACGCATACCTACTAATTAATGAAGCTTGTCGTTCAAAAAAAAAATTAAGAAGCTTACCGCAGAAGGCCTAACTCCTCCGAGTGCAGTATATAAAGCGAGTTTCCCAACTGGAATTCCCATACCCTATAATAATTCAAATAGTTCCATTATTAGACAACAATAGCACAATACCAATATGCCTGATCATAAAACTCATGATATTGATGTAAAATAATCATACAGTAAAGAAAACTAGTTTTGGCTTACATTACCTGACACCCAAGATCTCCCAAACCCAAGATACGCGCACCGTCTGTCACCACAATAACTTGAATACTCCTCTGAGGCCAGTTCTTCAGTACCTCAAGAATCTTTCCCCTGTTAATTCATATGACTCTATCGTCAAGTCAAACTAATTTGGAAAAACGCATTTCAAGTGAACACAGTTCAATCTTGAACTAACAGCCATACTTCTCTTTCAAACTAATATAGAGACCCTGAGGGCGCTTGAAAATACTCCATATTTCTGGCAAGCCTCACCGACTGTAGGAGTGTACACAACCGGCAGAAGTTCTTCCACATTATCAATAAGAAGCTTGTAGAACAGCCTCTCATTTCGCTCCTATAAACCATAAAAAATAGAAGATTTGGACAATACAGCGAAGGGAATGTGAACTACTAACGATATGACCTTTTGTAAGAAAATAATTCGCCTTGTAACGAGGATCATCTTCACGAACAACACAAGTTCAACTTGTGAAACATGTTGATCACTAGAAATCAAAGTCAATAATAAGAGGTCAATTAAGTTCCTAGTGATACCTGGAGATCCATCATAGCCACATACTTGTGCAATGCAAGTTCATAATCACGAATACTTTGCATTAACTTCTTCTCCTGGTAAGTGGTAATTCATAAAAACAAAATTTCTCTTATAAACAAACTGCCATCGTTAAAGCAAATAGATCATCAGTGTTCATCGCGATTTGGCAACCAGATGCAAACCTGAAGTTCCTGTGTCGAAACAGCCGGAGGCAAGAGACCACGCAAGTAATGAGAATCTCTTTCCCTCTCAGTGAATGCAAGCCCCTTGTTATGGTGTGGATCCCTCAGCAAAGTGTATCCACTAGAAATAATAATGTTTTACTTATAGTGAACTTCAAGAAAGATAGTCTCACTAATTGAGTAATTGACGTAATCAGCAGAATTTAACGTTTTATGATTAAACATCACAATTCGGTCAATCATCATCAATTAAAGGCCAGTTCATCGTAATTAACAAACAACTCCAAACTTGATCAAGTTGATCGAAATTGAACAGCCGATCACACATCTACATGTTAATATGTTTGTTATACGTTACATATTTTCTGATAAACAGTAACAAATAACATCGTACAGCTTCCTATTAACTATCATATTTCACAAATCATATCCAGCAACAAGTTCTTTAAACGAGCAAACACGAATCTTCGAAGCTTAAACTCAAACAATAAGCCATATTAATCACAAGAGTAATTAGGTTCAAGGGTTGTTCAAAAAGCATGTGCCCGGTAACTTGTTTGAATAGCTCGCTCTAAGGGCTCGAGCCAAGATCAGCTCGGCTCGTGGTTTGGCTTGTTGGCTTACTCGTCAACACACTCTTCACTCATTTAACTATAAAATATTTAGCAAGGTAAATGGGGTTACATATAAAATAGGCATAGCTGGCGTAAAAAAACCAGTTTAAATTAAAGGTTAAATTATAAATTCAATATTATTATTATTATTATATTTAAACTAGATTTAAATCGTCACGCGTTGCCGTGACATTGCACCCGGTGCAATAAAATATAGAGTACAATCAACCCGACTACTTTTCGAACTAAATTTACTTTAAATCGTAGATTAAATTAAATTTGTATCTTTTAATGTAAACGTATCATATTTGACCAAACTTTTTTAAAAAAATGTATATCGAGGCGTAGACTAACTCAAAAAATATATAAAAAGTCATGTGTTGTGAAATGACATTAGTCGTGATAAAGTATAGAATACAATCATCCCGACTCGTTATCATACTAAATTTACGTCGAAATATAAAATAACCCGGATTTATACAGTCGAATGAAAACGTATCATATTTAACCTGTACACGTTTTTAAATAAAACTTACATCTCAATATAAAACAACTCAAAATATACATTAAAACAAACATAAAATCATTTTATATTTAACTGGACTATTTTTAAATTGTTTAAAATTCTTATGTGATTTATCAAAAATTATTTTAAAACTAAAATAAAACAAAGTAAGTACCATCATCCCCACCTAATTAATTCTCACCCATCCCCACCTAATTAATTCTCACCCATCCCCACCTAATTCTCAAGAGTAGGAAAAAACATAGACTTTAGTGGTAATTTGTAAAGCTAAAAAACATTCGTGTACTATAATAAACAAAATGGCTCGTGAGCTGACGTGGCTCGTATTTAAACTAGTTGAGCCCAAGCTCCTTTAGATTTGTTAAGATAAACAAATTCACTCAGCTCAGCTTGATTTTTAAACAAACCGAACACGAGCCCACGCTGACTCGGCTAGACGGTAATGACCGTAAGGACTAAAAGTGATGTACCTGGCGACAGAAACAGTCCAGGGCGTGACGAGGTGGTCCTCGGTGGCACGATCTTCGCCGTAGACGTCGACAACGCCACCGCCAACGGTGGACGTCGGATCAACCACAGATTCTCCGTTCTTCATCCGATTCGATCAGCTAAAGTAACAACACTCGATCAAAATAGTTTATAACACACACACACACACACATATATATATATATATAAAGAAGCTCTAAAATTCATGCAAATGCTTGTGACGTTGGGCGAAACTTGAATGAATATCCACGTGGCACAAAGATGTAGGGACAGACCGACACGGCACAGGACATGCAGGACATCCAACTTGGACGTTATCGGCGGCGGCTTTTGCATTAAGTATTTTATTTTAGGGAAAGTCTCAAAGGATCGATCGGTCGGTAAATTTGTGATCATGTCTTGGTAAAACTTGACCTTATTATTGTCACAAACAAACTTACATATGATGGGAACGGACCATAGAGGCCAATGTGCTCAACATCAAAACAAGACGGACAGGCCGGTCGGATCCCGTACCGGACATTTATTCTCTAGTCCGGTTTGATGTTTAAAATTGTTTTGAGGTTGAACGGGTGGTCGGGCCGGTAAGACCGGTTGAATCGTTGGTCGAACCGGTTTTTTTTATACATTTTTTTAATTTTCAGTAATTTTTTTCATATATTCATTAAAATAATCATAATTTTATCTCGTTTTTATATCCAATTCAACCGCAAACTAATGAGATATCCAGTTCACCGTGGGATCTGGTTTTAGAAACATTGGTGCTTAATAATTTAATACAAGTAAATGAGGTACATGCCTGGTAATTTGGTTTTTTTATTTGAGTTTTATACATTTATCAATTGTTTAAACTCTTTGTGACGGTAAATTATGGCAGCTCGGTTTTACACATTGAAACGTAATTAAATTTAAGAGTAAATTATGATTTTAGTCCATATGATTTGGTTATTTTAACCATTTAAGTTCAAAAATGAATTTTCTAACAAATCAAGTTCTATTATTTGTATTTTATAACTCTTTCAGTCCAATACATTAACAGAGTTAAATTTTCGGTTAGTTTCTAATAAAATAACCAAAATACCCTTAGACTGAAATGGTTATTTTTAATAACCTCATGGACCAAAATCGTAATTTACTCTCTCACACAAACATATACATGTACATATACATATATATTATATTATATTATATATATATATATATATATATTATATATTATTATAAATGTTTTATTTTTATTTTTTAAAGTTTTTTAAACTGTTAAACTTACTTAAAAATACTTTTAGTCTATTTGTTTTATTTAAACCGCAAAGTCTTTTTAACTCTTATTTTATTTAAATGTTTTTAATCGGTCAATTATATGAAGCTTCTTTTTAAAAAAATTTGTATTTATACATACTTTTAATTATGC
Source organism: Flaveria linearis (assembly GCA_024085815.1). NCBI lineage: Eukaryota > Viridiplantae > Streptophyta > Magnoliopsida > Asterales > Asteraceae > Flaveria > Flaveria linearis. Next base: position 28,170,453 of record CM044014.1, read on the forward strand.
GGTTCGTTTAAACGTAATTTTATCCTGAACTTTTATTTGAACATATTTTTACTACTCGTTTATTAAAAAGCTTTCTTTTTGAACCAATCTTTTAAAATTATTTAACTATTTAACTAATATGTATGTGTATGTATAAAAGATTTTTATTTTTTATTTTTTAAAGTTTTAAAAATATTTTTTTAAACCATTTGGATTTTAAACCGACAATTTAATTACTAAAAAACATTTTTAAGTGTTTATAAACCATTTGGTTTTCTAAACATCATTCTTTAAACAAATAGTTTTTAAAAATAATTTTTAAAAGGTTGGGTTTTTAAACAATTTTTAAAATGATTCATCTTCAAACTGTTCAGCTTTAATATCTTTCGACTTTTTAAACGTATTCTTTTATAATTGTTTGACTTTTTAAATTTATTTTAATCGTTCGTCTTATTTAAAATCTTTTTGTTCTTCAAATGTTTTATTTAAATGGTTTTTTAAACCGTTTAACTGGTTAAACATCTTTCTAAATTTGTTTGACTTATTTAATCTTCTTTTTCAAATCGATTGGTTATTCAAACGTAACAATTGACTCAAAAAGTTTAAATAAACTAAACACAGGTAATGTTAATATCATAAAGCCCTAATTATAATAATCAAAACTCAAGTTAATCCTTAAAATAATACAAATGTCATAAACTTAAAAATCACTTTCAAGTCAACTTGAATAAAATATGACAAAAAAACGAAAAGAGAAAAGATGTTTTAATAAAATGAATTGTTAAAAAAGAAAGCTTTTTAATAAACGAATAGTAAAAAAGATGTTCAAATAAAAACAGGATAAAATTACATTTAAACGAGCTAAATAATCAAAAATATGTATAAATACAAAAATTTAAAAAAGAAGTATAATAGAATTGAACGATTAAATAATACGTTTAAATAAAATAACAGTTAAAAAGACATTGCGATTTAAATAAAACAAGTAGATTAAAAGGACTTTTAAGTAAGCTTAACAGTTTAAATAAGAAGTATAATAAGCCAAACGGTTTTAAATTTTCCGTTAGATAAAATGCATGGTTTAAATACGACGTTTAAAATCGAGAGATTTAAAATTAGAATTTAAAAAACTTTGAAAAATAAGAATAAAAAAATCTCATGTATAATATATATATATATGTATATATATAATATATTTGTGTGAGAGAGTAAATTACGTTTTTGGTCCCTGAGGTTATTAAAAATAACCATTTCGGTCCAAGGGCATTTTGGTTATTTTATTGGAAACTAACTGAAAATCTAACTCTAGTAGTGTATTGGACTGAAAGAGTTATGTAATAAAGTAAATTACAAATTATGTCATTTATTAATATATGAAATTGCATGGTATGTCCTTTAGTTTTAATAATTACATACCATGTCCTTTTACTAAAAGATTTTACACACATATTATCATTTACACTAACTATTATTTAAATGTACAGTCAACTCAGTTATATGCTCACTCACATGAGGTTATTTTTATCATTTTTTCATGTCTAATATATTAAGAAATTTATAAAAGTAAAAATTTTAAATGAAAAAAGAAAATTAAAAATATCAGATCGTTAGGTAAGTCGGTGAAACCAATCACTCTTGGTGTGTGTTCATTTGACCAATCGTCAAAACTTTTAATGACAACAACCTTCAATAACATTTACTAAAGTAAGAAGTCTAAGTCACAAATCATTTATAAGGTCGGGAAATCATCAATAAACACCAAAAAAATACACATTAATACTTTATAAACTACTCACACCAACAAATAATGAAAAATTAATAAGGAACAAAAACTTGAAGATTACCTGGGATTCTTTGAAATGCTTATATAATTGCAAAAGCAAGAAAATAAACTATTAATCGCTCGTTAATCACAAAATGGCATAACCCAGAAATTCAAAGAGCAACGAAATACACAAAGTGAATTAGGGATTTTAATCTTACCATAATTATTTGTTCAAGTTCAAGGAGTTTCAATGGTGTGTGAGATGTTGTAGGTGGTGAAGATGACCGGTATTAGGCTATCAAATAAGGGGAATGATGGATTTAATGGTATGGAACGTAAGATGAACATATGTTCACTGACTTACCCAACGGTCCGATATCTTTTAATTTTAATTTTCATATAAAGTAATTAATTTTTTTATTTGTTTAGTATATTAGATGTGGAAAGAAAATGACAAAAATGCACCTCATGTGAGAGACATAACTGAGTTAACTGTATATTTAACTGAAAGTTAGTGTAAAGGACAATACGTGTGCACATATTTAAAAAAAAGACATTGGATGTAATTATTAAAACTAAAGGACATACCATGTAAATTCATGTATTAATAAAGGACATAATTTGTAATTTACTCTATGTAATACAAACCATAGGGCTTGATTTGTTAGAAAATTCATTTTTGGACTTAAATGGTTAACGTGACCAAACCACAAGGACCAAAGTAGTAATTTACTCTATCTTTATCAAGATGTTTAAAACTGAATTGTTTTTTAAAAATGTTTAAAAAACTAAGAATTTGTTTAAGAAAGGATGTTTTAAAAAATGAATGGTTTAAGAAAAAGAACTTGAAAAACCAACCAATTTAAAAATAAAGTTTAAAAAATCAAAAAGTTTTACAATGACGTATAAAAACCGAAGGTTTTAAAAACCAAACATTCTAAAAAACATGTTTATAAAAAGTTTTTTATTTGTGTCATGTAAAACGTATTTTATTAAATAATAATCTTATTAATAATGAAATTATAAAAATAATATAAAAATAAATAAAAATTAGAAAACAAAAATATAAAAAAAAATTTAATAAAAATAATATTATAGTTTAAAAGGTAAATTAAATAGATGGCTAATACGAGTAAAATGCTAATTTTTATAATATTTAACATCACTTACGCTCGACTAAGATAACTAGGAATCATAAATGAAAGAAAAAGATATGTTAGTGATTATATTTAAAAAAATTAAATTTTAATGACCATATCTAAAATTTTAATATAACCATAAAAACCATCCATGCAATTTCCTTTAAGTTTAAATATAAAAGTTGGTTCAATTTATCATCTTTGATAATCAATAGAACTTTGGCCATTTGATGCTTTTGCTTTATTTCATGCATCATGCAACCTCATTGGTAGCAAACGCTAACCCCTTTACAAACCAAGTTTGCAAATTCTAGAATAACTAATATTTTTTTTTGTATGTAATGCACTTTTTAACATATATAACATGCAATTTTTAGTATTTGTATAATAAAGGTAGGGTTATAGTAAAAATGATATATGATCTAAAATGTATAAGAAAGATTGTGGGCTTTATATGTGTCATTCTATTGTTTTAAAAAAAAAGATATTTTGATCATTGTGTCAAATAAATCAGCTAACTGTATCATACATGTTCATTGTATCTTATATTTTACATTATTTGTTATATATAATTATCATTGTATTTTACGTTTTAGATTATTTTGCGTTATTATTGTCACTGAATCTATAGATTATATAAACTTCTTATCCATCATTACATTTTACAATTAGAATTGCACAATAATATATTTTCACTAATGTATTTATCAAAACTCGTAGTAGTGAAAACAACACAATGTGTTTTGTCATTTTTATATATACTACAAAAAGCAACTTAAACGTTCCCATTTTTACATTTAAAGTTAATCACCAATTCAATATATCAAATACTTACAATAAAGAGGCGGGTAAACAGGTAACAAGTTATGCCGTAACCCTTTTTTAAATAGCGAAACCTAGCCTACTAAAAACAAAACCTTGGTTCTTAGGGGTCGAAACATTGTTATGGATGACCCGTTTAACCCGATTTAGGAAGTTCACGGCCTCGGGGGCTAGGAAAACAAATGTATCAAAGGCCAATAGTGTAACACCCTCAATCTCATAACAATATAAAATAATAAGGAGGGTGCTACTAGTTGGGTTATTATAACAATTCAGAGACCACAAACGCAGCGGAACTTTACATACATTAAAAACTGTTTACATTGTTAACAATATTTACAAGACATTATCCGACATTTCAAAACTTTTTAAACTTCAAATACTTCATTCTCAAAACCCAACATCTGTGGCCAGTATCATACACCATAACCGGAAGCTATCTCTGTGGGGGTCCATCATGAGCACCTCTATTACTACCTGGCATGCATTAGAAAACAAACACAAAATCAGAATAACTGGTGAGTTCTAACATACACCACATTTCAATAGTAACAGTTCATCAACTGTTATCACACCGAATGATCCACACACACATTCATCAGTCCATTTATTCATCCCAGTATTGATATGCATATCGAATACCCACAAGGTATTTATGGACATCTTTTTATTAATTTTAATTTGGTGGGTGAAACCTCCACCTCGCGCGTTGACGGGTCAAACCTCCGTCTAGAAATTGGTGGGTCAAACCTCCACCTCGCGCGTTAACGGGTCAAACCTCCGTCTATAATTGGCGTTGACGGGTCAAACCTCCGTCTATAGTTGGTGGATCAAACCTCCACCTCGCCATTAATCACCATTTACCATTTTCAACTCATATTCACATCTTTATTTATTTATATGCATGCCAGTGCCTGCTTTTGTCAAACAACATTTATCAAACGACATTAACACATAAAAAGGGCGATTAGAACTCACCTTAATGTTTTCAACAAGTGGTTATCAATCCAAGTATGCTAGGGCAGCTAAAACTTCTCTTTCTTAAAGCAAATCTAAAACAATAACCCTAACTTAGCCAAATTTTCCCTAGCTGACCACTTCACACGACTAAGGCTATGCGACTGGACTCGTTCGTGCGACTGAACATGCGCCTGAGCTTAGTCGTACGAATGGACCATGCGACAGAGGTGCGAATGAGCTATAACAGGGTTTGTGCGAATGACCTCCATTCGTGCGATTGGTGCATGCGATTGAACTTCAGTCGCACGTTTGAACAATGCGATTGACTCAGTCGCACGAATGGGTCATGCGACTGGGCTCATTCGCCTGAAACGGATCAGCAGCTGTGTTCTTACCATATTTGATCCAAAAATTCAAGTTTTAACCGTTCAGATTATACCATATTCACAACAGAACATATACATCTCATTTACAACCGTTTCGGGTCCTTATTTCATCAATCTTCACAAAAACTAGGACCCGAACCTTCACTTTTTCAGTTTAACAGAAAGATTGAATAGAAACTCTAATTTAAACATGTTTTTGGATCAATTCCCACCACCCACACAGCTTAACATATTCAAAATCGATCCGTACCAAGCAAAACTTACCAAAACGGGGCTAGTTTGATCAATTTGGGGCAAGAGCAGGGTGTTTGGGTTCAACAGGAGCAAGGGGATAAAGTTACAGCAGATAAAATCTGCTTTTCAACCCCTTAACCGCCCTACTTATCCTTCATGCCTATTTTTAGCCGACATACTCAATCGCACGATTGGACCATTCGCACGGCTCAAACGTACGACTGAGCCCATACGCCCACCATTCGTGCGATTGAGCTTCATTCGCACGTTTGGCATGCGACTGAGGTTCCTTCGCACACATGTTGTGCGACTGAACACTAATCCTAATAAATAAATAATTATCAAACTTTTGGATGTTTCAGTTAGTAACAATTCATCAACTGTTATCACACTGAATGATCCACACATTCATCAGTCCATTTATTTATCCAGTATTGATATGCATATCGAATACCCACAAGGTATTTATGGACATCTTTTTATCAGTTTTAATTTGGTGGGTGAAACCTCCACCTCGCGCGTTGACGGGTCAAACCTCCGTCTAGAAATTGGTGGGTCAACCTCCACCTCGCGCGTTGACGGGTCAAACCTCCGTCTATAATTGGCGTTGACGGGTCAAACCTCCGTCTATAGTTGGTGGGTCAAACCTCCACCTCGCCATTAATCACCATTTACCATTTTCAACTCATATTCACATCTTTTTTTTTATATGCATGCCAGTGCCCGCTTTTGTCAAACAACATTTATCAAACGACATTAACACATAAAAAGGGCAATTAGAACTCACCAGTATATCTGATTTTGTGTTTGTTTTCTAATGCATGCCAGGTAGTAATAGAGGTGCTCGTGATGGTCCCCCACAGAGTTAGTTTCCGGTTATGGTGTACGATACTGGCCACAAAAGTTGGGTTTTTGGGAAATGAAGTACTTAAAGCCTTAACAAAGTTTAGAATGTTGGTTAAAGTCTTGTAAATATGTTTAACGATGTAAACAGTTTTTTTTATATATGTAAAGTTCCGCTGCGTTTGTAGTCTCTGAATTGTTATAACAACCCAACTAGTAGCACCCTCCTTATTATATTATTGTTATGAGATTGAGGGTGTTACAAATAGAATAAAAACATATTGATTCTCAAGACAAGTTTTCTCATGTTTAGTGACCTTGCATGATTCCGTCTTTAACGTCGTCTGTCCCGCAACAAACCCATTATCCCTGAGCCCAACCAAAGGAGATATCCTGATAAAATCCACACAAGTGTGTTTCCCCCGTGCCCACCCCAATACAAGAACGTCAGCTGAGCGCAGAGTAGACCTCCCCTCTCGTGGATCTGTAAGAAAGTTCACGGGAGCCTCCTTTTTAGCTGAAATTTCTGCCCGCTTAAGGACATCGTACAGGACATCCCTAACCAAATCATGTCTGTATTTAAAACTAGACAACTCCTTGTAATGAACCACATGGTCACAAAAAGTATCCAAACAAACTTTGCGGTAAACTGGACAATGCTCATCAATCGGAAGCAAGGGAATCATTAACAGATCCTTAAGAATAGCCCGATACTCCAAAGACGACATATGCTGGCCCAGTCCTTCAATGGGGATGACGCTAAAAAAATCCTGACAACAGTGTCATTATCCACATATCAAAGACGACATATGCTAGCTCAGTCCTTCAATGCTGGCCCATTAACGGTGTCAATATCTACATACTAATAGGGTAACGGAGGCAACAATGCCAAGCGTTAAAGAACCAACGGTTTCAAGATTTGACAACGGAACGGTGATGGTTATTACACCGATTCACGACGCCTTTTCGTCGTGTATATCAAAAATCGTTAAAACAAATCATAGAACAACAATCATTCACAAAACGTACAGAGCCCAGAAACAAAAATCAAAATTGGTGATCTTGAAATCAATCGAACACAAATGGAAACCCAAATTGAACAAATAGAATATGATGATCATGAAATCGAAGTCGATGTTGAACAAATCAAAATATGGAGATGAAACGACTAACACTCAACTCCATAAAGTGTTAAAACAAGATCAAACTCAGTTGTAATCTATCTCTCGCCTATAATTAAAACCATTTGATGATTAAGGATCTATCATCTCTTTCTGCGATACAAACACATATGGTGAATAATCTATCATCTCTTTCGACAAACAATTAATATGATAATCGTTCATTTTCAATAAAATACGAAGAATATAGCAATTAGCAAATGAAAATGATGAAGAATTGAACTAGTCAACATTTTCAAGGCCAGTTTAATTTGCCCCTTGAAAATTTTAGTTCTTTCATTATTCACCCTTTACAACATTGATATTATTATATTATTGTATTATTGTATTATTGTATTATTGTATTATTGTATTATTGTATTATTATATTATTATATATTATATTATTATTATATATTATTATATATTATATATTATATTATTATATTATTATATTATCATATTATTATATTATTATATTATTATATTATTATATTATGTAGTATTAGTTCTGTTACCTTTACTGCATTAATATATATGTTATTTATTGTAAAATTAACAAAAATATTGTGTTTGTTTTTATTATATAATTTTACGTATCAACAGTTTTACTAATAAAAAGTAAAAAAAATCTTAACATTTGAAATGTTATTTATACACTTAAAATGAGGGATAGTTGCATAAATAACAAAAATATATATTTCAAATATTTACGTATTAAAATATTTACATTTTTTTATTTAAAATATGACCAACAATTACTTTTAAGTGTTTACAATGATAGAAGTTTGCCTTATGCTTAATTCTTATAAAATTTACAGTCTTGTTTATCGGTTTGACACCTTTAGGGTTAAGGGTTCAACTTCTGACTTACGTATATTAGGTTTATTTAGGAGCAGTTAATAGGGAGTAGATTAGAGTCGATAAAAAACTAAACATACTATGATATATATTAAACAAATTATATGCTATGACAAACTCTTAATATTTAACACCATTTTGTTTGTAATTTTTACGTTTATTTACTCTTAAAATATTTACTAGATACATATAAACAAATCACAATTCCCGCCACAACGTGCTGCAACGTCAACTAGTTTTGTATACATTATATAAAGTTGTTATCTATCATTGTTTTTTACAATTAGAAGTATACAATGATTTCATTTCACTAATGTATCTTTCAAACATCATAGTGTTCAAAATTACACATTAACGATCAAATAAATGAGACATTGTGTTATTTTGTCATTATTTTTTTAATGTAATAGATTAATTAGATGTTAATTTATTATTGTGTTTTACATATTAGAGATACACAATATGTCATTTCATCATATACTTTTTTTAAATTCATTATTTTAAAAAACACAATAGTATTTAAAAAACATAATAACTAATAAAAAGACACAACAAACTGAACTAAAAGACACAATGACAAGATATAAGTTTAGAAACGTAAAAAATTATTAAATTTTTATATAACAATACTGTACTCGTTTAAAAGATAAAAAAACACTAGTTTTTATGGTGTAATCTTTATTAAAAAAATATCGTACATAAAAGTTATGAACGTTTAAAAAAATGGAAGAACTTACAAAAAGTCAATAAAAATGACTATTTATAAAATGCCCCTCTAAGAGACTTTTTCTTACAAATTGATCTCAACCGTTGATTAGAAAAATGAGTGGTTGAGATTACTTCTTACATTTTATAGTTTTAAAGCCCTTTGTCACGACCCGCTTAAAAACAAGTCGCCTTACTCGGGTTCCGGAAGTTTCCGGAAACATGTGAAGGTGTCTAGGGTTGTTCGGAAGACCCTAGAACAACTCAAACAAATTGGATCAAGAAATACTAAGTTGAAGGATCTAGATCAGGTCTAAATGACCTTAAAAAGATCTAGATAGCTGGATATTTAGAAAGAAAGATCTAGATAGCTGGATATTTAGAAAGAAAGATCTAGAACACATCATGTGAATATCTTGACTTAGAATGATCTAGATCAAGAAGGATCTAGATCCATATGAGTAGTATAAATATGGTTGATCCCTCTCATTTATAACCCCAAAACACTTACAAAGTCTTGTGTAATACTTGTGTAAAATACTCTTGTAATAATCCTTGTAAGCCATACAAAGTTCGTTTGTATTACTCGCTTGCAAACGCTTCTGCTTGTTACTTGAATTATTACATCGTTTGGGTCACGAAAGACTGAACTTAGATCAAATCTAGGTGCCGCACGAGAGTTTGAGAATAACTTCGTGACAAGTGGTATCAGAGCAGGTTGGTTCATTTGGGATGGCAAACCGAAACAAGCAAACTTGTAACTGTTGAAGATAAAAGGGGACGAGATGAATCCCAGAAGGGATCAAAGAAGGAAAGAGGTGCATCCAAGGACCGTACCATGTAAAAACGAGTCTGTGACATGGAGACATGTCTTGTCGAGATAGGATCTCAAATAGACTTGTGCTTCCAAAGACTAGATGTGATAGAAGCTGACTTCACAGAGCTTAGAGATGGACTCAAGGCTGCTGTGGAACTACTTTGTGATGAAGTAAAATTTATGATCAAAGAAGCAACCAAAGACGTTACTACCAAGCTGCAAAAGGACATGGACGAGCTGTCAAGCGACATGCATCGAATTCTACTCGGCTTGGAAGCAAGGGTAGTTATTTGCAACAAGACAATGATCACGACTGGAGGTTGTTAGGACCATTTTTGTACGGAGTACTATAACTGATTCAACATAAAACCAGATCAAATAGTGCGGAATTCTATTTGATTGGCAATCCAATCAGTGAGAACGACAACCTGATTGATCTAACGATTAAACAAACGTTAAGAACGAGTTGGAATCGATCAGGAACGAACTATGAAGTTGGATGGACGAACTAGAACTCTCTGGACGGCTAGGGTATGATAATATTTAAAGTGTTACGTTTTTCCGCAAATTATGTGGTATTTATAGGTTTTCAGTATTCAGTCGTACGACTGAGCCATTAGCATGGTTCAGTTGTGCGACTGAGTAATGCGTTTGATTCATACGCATGACTGAAGGTTCAGTCGTGCGACTGAGTCAATCTTATGTCTTAGTCATACGACTGATCCAGTCACCTGGTTCAGTCGTGCGACTGATCCATAAGTATGGTCCATTCGTGCATCTGGTCCATAAGCATGGTCCATTAGCATAGATAACCACCTGACTAAGTTGAATGCATTTCTGAATCATTATTGTCTCAGAACTATGTACAACAACCTCAAACCTATATATAATATTCATTCATATCTGTAATACTAAATACAATAAGAATATGATATAATCAAAGACAAATAACATCAAAACACATATCATATATCATTAAGCACTTGCATTACATATGTGTAAGAAATGAAAGACATGTACATTTAAGTACATAAACTAGGAACATCGTGTATCAACAAACTCCCCCTTGGACCTAGTTTACTCTATTGTCTAGCTTTCTTCACATGTTCTTCATATTTCTTGTACTTCTCCTCCTTGGTGACTCCCGCGTGTATCTCAAAAGCGAAACAGAGTCGTATAACGTGTTGGAACTGAAGAGCTTGTACAATATCTTGCGTATCGTAGAATAGTGGCCACTTGTACAACGTGTAGACATCGTCAGCAGACAAGTTTGTAAGCCACATTCGGTCGAATACCCTGATATTCTCTATCTTTCCACCATATGTAAGCCAAAGCTCTGATACCACTTGTTAGGACCGTTTTTGTACGGAGTACTAACTAATTTAACGTAAAACCAAATCAAATAGCGTGGAATTCTATTTGATTGGCGATCCAATCAGTGAGAACGACAACCTGATCGATCTAACGATTAAACAAACGTTAAGAACGAGTTGGAATCGATCAGGAACGAACTATGAAGTTGGATGGACGAACTAGAACTCTCTGTACGGCTAGGGTATGATAATATTCGAAGTGTTACGTTTTTCCACGAATTATGTGGTATTTATAGGTTTTCAGTATTCAGTCGTACGACTGAGCCATTAGCATGGTTCAGTCGCGCGACTGAGTCATGCGTTTGATTCATACGCATGACTGAAGATTCAGTCGTACGACTGAGTCAATCTTATGTATTAGTCATACGACTAATCCAGTCACCTGGTTCAGTCGTGTGACTGATCCATAAGTATGGTCCATTCATGCGTCTGGTCCATAAGTATGGTCAATTAGCATAGATAACTACCTGACTAAGTTGAATGCATTTCTGAATCATTATTGTGTCAGAACTATGTACAAAAACCTCAAACCTATATATAATGTTCATTCATATGTGTAATACTAAATACAATAAGAATATGATATAATCAAAGACAAATAAACATCAAAACACATATCATATATCATTAATCACTTGTATTACATATGTGTAAGAAATGAAAGACATTTATATTTAAGTACATAAACTAGGAACATCGTGTATTAACAGAGGTAACGTCGTGAACTTTACACCGAGAGTTGAAATTCCCAAACATTCACCGTTTTTAGGCAAACGAGAAGCTTGGGCGGTCGATGACTTCATTTGGAAAATGGAGCGGTACCTAGGAGGGGTAAAAATCCTTGATGACGACACTAAAATCAAGACAATCACTTTGTATCTAAAAGATACATCAGCACTGTTGTGGAGACGTCGAAGCATGGACATCGAACGAGGTACGTGCACAATCAAAACTTAGGCTGAGTTCATCCAAGAACTCAAAAGACAGTTTTATCCGGTGAATGCTGAGCACGAAGCCAGAAGTTGACTTTGTAAGCTCAAACAAACCAGTAAATTCAAGGATTATATTAAAGAGTTTACAACGCTTGTCTTGAGATCTCGGACTTATCGGATAAATACTCTTTTTTCTACTTTCTCGATGGTCTGCAATCATGGGCCAAGATAGAGTTGGAGCGACGAAGTGTTCAAGATCTTGCTTCAGCCATTGCAACAGCTGAAAGCTTGATCGATCATAAGAAAAAACGACCATATAGGCCCATGAATGAAGAAAGTGATGATGAGAAAGGTGGGAGAGTTAAGCCCAATTATGATCGGAAGGTGCAAATAAGGAGACCACCATGATACGACAACGAAAAACGTCCTCCAAAATTTTGTTTCATATGCGATAGACCGCATAATACTCAGGACTGTCCGAAGAAATAGAGTCTGCAAGCCATGGTGGCTAGAACCGATGATGCATCACACGAAGACAAAGAGGTTCGTCTCGAGGCAATGCAACTACAAGTACTAAATGCTTTAACGACACATGAAGGTAAGCCGTTAAAAATGGTTAAGTCCTGCCTAACGGAGCACAAGGGTAACATCACAAGCACGGATACAAAAGGACTTGGATTTATGAACTTGGAAATAAATGTACGACTTGCAAAGGCACTAGTCGATACCGGAGCAAGTCATAATTTCATAACGCGAGAAAAGGCTAAGAGACTTGGCTTAAGAATATCCACACGAAAGGGATTTCTCAAAGACGCCAATGGTAACACGAAAGCGATCGAAGGAATGTCATGGGCCGTCAAGACTAAAATTGAGGCATGGCAAGGAAACTTGACTTCTCGATAGCACCATTGGGCTACTACAAGCTTGTTGGACCAAAAGAACCAATGAGCCAGATCAGAAAAACCTCTAAGTCCCACAAGACATCACAACAACTGCTGAAGACATCTTCAGCTATTTGACAAAGTCTGAAGACCTCAACAGCTGAAGATCAAAGTACTAAAGACCATCAACTGAAGAACTGAAGTGCTGAAGACTTCAACTACTGAAGCCTAAAGAACTAAAGAACATCAGCTGAAGATCAAAGTACTGAAGATCAACAGCTGAAGCACAAAGCCTGAAGACAAAGACTGAAGACATCAGCTGATGACAACTACTGAAGTCATCAGCTGATGAAACACCTGAAGTTAAAGACTGAAGACATCAGTTGATGACAACTACTGAAGTCATCAGCTGATGAAACAACTGAAGTCAAAGTCTGAAGACAAGTGCTGAAGCTTCAGAGTTTATCACAACAGCTGAAGAAGTATTCTTCAGTTGTTGTGATGGTTTCCTTTTCAGTTGTTTCTTTTTATGTTTCAGTAGTTTGTAAAACGACTGAAGAGTTTGTTCTTCAGTCGTTGTAGTTATCAGTAGTTTCTTTTCAGTTCTTGTAATAGCTTGACACTTAGCATTTTGCAAGAAGATGTCAGCTGTTGTGACATCTTCAGTAGTTTAGTTTGATATCAGTAGTTTGTTAATAACGGTTTGATGTCACTGTCAGGTGACATCAGCTGACGTCATTCTTTCCTATATAAGGAAGATGACCTAATTGTAGCCGCGGTCGAAGCATGTATTGAATGAAATATTCTCTTTTGCATAACTTCTATCTTTCTCTATAACTTACTGTTTTATTGCTAAATCTATTGTGTTCTTGCTTGTTTGTTCTAATTCTTGTACTAAATCCGCTGCGAATACAACTTAATTGATCAAACTAGAGGCTTAGATCCTGTCAAAGCTCGTGCTCGGAATGGACTTTTTCCAGAAAGCAAAATCCGTTCCAGCAACTTTTCTGAACACCTTGTACATCATCAAAGGCGATCAAGTACACACAATTACAATGGAGTCAAGTCATCAAGGCAAAACACTGTCCGTCTTGCAACTTGCAAGAACAAACCGAGGGTCGCTCAAGCATGACGAGGGCGTCATGGGTTTAGGTGGGGAGAATGTCACAACCCGCTTAAAAAAAAGTCACGTTACTCGGGTTCCGGAAGTTTCCGGAAACATGTGAGGCGTCTAGGGCTGTTCGGAAGACCCTAGAACAACCCAAACAAATCTGGATCAAGAAATACTAAGTTGAAGGATCTAGATCAGGTCTAAAATGACCTTAAAAAGATCTAGATAGCTGGATATTTAGAAAGAAAGATCTAGAACACATCATGTAATATCTTGACTTAGAATGATCTAGATCAAGAAGGATCTAGATCCATATGAGTAGTATAAATATGGTTGATCCCTCTCCTTTGTAACCACCCAAAACACTTACAAGTCTTGTGTGATATTTGTGTAAAACACTCTTGTAATAATCCTTGTAATCCATATAAAGTTCGTTTGTATTACTCGCTTGCAAACGCTTCCGCTTGTTACTTGAATTATTACATTGTTTGGGTCACGAAAGGCTGAACTTAGATCGAATCTAAGTGTCATACGAGAGTTGAGAATCACTCCGTGACACCTTTCTATTAGAATCTTTCCCTTATAATAATTATATATAACATTATTATATATAACTAAATACTATTGTATAGAAATAATATTATAGATGTTTATCCTATTGAAGTCAAAAAAAATCTTCCATGATGAATATGGGATTAGGTGACTTTGTGAGAGGTATTTGGTGTTCTTTGTAATTGTGATAGTCTTTCATTAGTTGTGTGAAGATACCATAAACTTGTTAAGTCTTCGTTCTTGTCTTCTCTCCTATAAGTCTTTAATTTAGTTATCAGAAAAGTGAATCTTTCAAATTTTTGGGATAATGTTTCACCATTAAGATATATGAACAACATGATCACCTCATATTGTTACACTAGCAACCAACTTAACCCAGGTTAGCCTGCACATCTAGAGTGTATTCCAAAATATATTTGATCCGTGACGTTGTCTAAGAATTGTTTCGTAGATTTGTATTAAAGTATACTTTGGTAAATATCGGGCAAAGCCTTGACAATCATACCCTCGATCTTCTTTTTATCATCCGCGGAGCATTGAGCAGCATCATCCTAGCTTGATGCCGACCATCACCTTCTGATTTTGATCAGAAGAACGGATATATATATAGTTGATTAGTTGAAACATGAGGTCCTATATATCTGCGTTAAATTAAGTTCACGTATCTTTCTTGTTGATGAAGCACGTCATTCTCTTTCACATGATAAAACTCGATCTAGGCGCATCAATCTTAATGGTTTGTTGGTTAAACCATTATTGAAGTTCTCCATCTTCAAAGTAATTATAAAGATCTGATATGTTATCAATACAAGTATCAAATACCATGCTTTAAATTAAAGATCAATAAATCGCTGGATTGTTTCAATACTTGGCTCTGAAACTACTTGTTGGATCGGTTTCACTAACATCATCTTAAATTAATTTTTATGTATTAGCAACAAAAGTGTTTCGACAGAAGCTAGAAATGGCTTGTATCGCAGATAAAATACGAGAGGGAAGATTAAGATGGTTTGGGCATGTCAAGAGTAGACCAATGGCGGTACTAGTTAGAGCAGTAGAGAACATCATCTTAGAGGGTAGGAGGAGTAGAGGAAGACCTAGATTGCCTTGTGATGAGGTAATTAGGCGAGATATGATACAT
This sequence comes from Flaveria linearis, assembly GCA_024085815.1. NCBI lineage: Eukaryota > Viridiplantae > Streptophyta > Magnoliopsida > Asterales > Asteraceae > Flaveria > Flaveria linearis. Next base: position 28,186,114 of record CM044014.1, read on the forward strand.
TTGCACCTCTCTGAGCACATGATCGAGGATAGGAGTGAGTGGAGGCGTAAAATTAAAATTAAGGACTTTTAGTGGGACCTATACGCAGGTAGGGTATTTGAAGTCTTCTTGCGAGGCCTGATGTGTACATAGTCCATATATGCCCTCTACCGGTGATTCTACCTGCTCCTCTGATATATGTTTTTTTTTTCCTTTCTCTAATTCTTTAGTTGTTATATTTGTGTATGCTGTTTGATATATGTTGTATGATTTATTTTATGATGTCTTGCTTCGTTGGCTTTTGCTATCGAGTCGGGGTCTCTTTGGAAGCGGTCTCTCTACCTAACAAGATAGGGGAAAGACTCGCCTATACCTACCCTCCCCAGACCCTGCTCTTGAGTGGGATATACTGGGTTTGTTTGTTTGTTTGTTTATGTATTAGCAACAAAAGTTTGAACTGAATCTGAACAATTGATAGATTAAGACGATAATCAGAACTAAAATAATTGATTATGAATAATCGCACACTCATGTTTGGTTACAAATCCAAAATTTTATAATGGCTAAACAAATCCTTATGAAATCGTGATACATAATTACCTTTTTTTAACGGCGTGATACATAATTACCTAATTACAAGATTACATGGGATAACTACCTCACAGAGATTACATTATATTCATTACTTTTTATTGGGAAATTTCACATACACTTCTACAAACTTGTGAAACATCATATATACCTTACTCGAATTAATATATCATATACGTTTTTAAAAACTAGTTCAAATATCATATTTATCCATTTCATTTGAAACAATTCAAGAACGAATATTCTCTATCTTTTTTTCCCTCAAAACCTAAAAAAAATATTCATATCTACTTATTTTAACCTTAAAATTTTATATTAACAAGACAACAATATTTTCTCAAGATATAATATTTATCAATTTCAAAAAACAGTTAAATTTACTAAATTCAAGATCGGAGGTATCTAGAGATTTATTGTTTTATTTTTTTTAATTTCATATAGTTCATATCCTTTTAATATCATCAAAGAAAGAAGGAAACAATCATATGCTGATTTCGCCACTAACACCATAAGTCCATAAGCATCTTGATCTATGCATCTTAAGAGAGAGCCTCAAAACTTCTAATCACTACAAGGAAACAGTCGAATGTCTCTCTTTTATTTATTTTATATTTTTTATTGTTAATGTATTTGGGTTAAAAGGTAAATATATATATATAATATCCCAATGTCGGTGTGAATAGTGTTTTTTTTTTTTTTTTTTTTTTTTTTTTTTTTTTTTTTTTGGTTTTGTTTTGTTTTTTAGGTGTTTTCAAGGTTTTCGAAAACGGACCGGACCGGCGGGTCCGACCGGTTCGACCGGAACCGGTGAGGATGCCGGTTCGGTTCGGTGGTTTTTTTTTTTTTTTTTGTGGGTTTTGTTTTGTTTTTTAGGTGTTTTCAAGGTTTTCGAAAACGGACCGGACCGGCGGGTCCGACCGGTTCGACCGGGAACCGGTGAGGATGCCGGTTCGGTTCGGTGGTTTTGGGCCGTCTTCGGTTGAACCGGCCGGTTCGTGCGGTCGACCGGCCCGACCGGAACCGGCGAACTGGGTTGAACCTGTTTTTTGGACCGGACCGGACCGGCGGGTCCGACCGGTTCGACCGGGAACCGGTGAGGATGCCGGTTCGGTTCGGTGGTTTTGGGCTGTTTTCGGTTGAGCCGGCCGGTTCGTGCAGTCGACCGGCCCAACCGGAGGTTCGGTGGTTTTGGGCCGTTTTCGGTTGAACCGGCCGGTTCGTGCGGTCGACCGGCCCGACCGGAATCGGCGAACCGGGTTGAACCGTTTTTTGAATTTTCTTTTATTTTAATAGATTCGAAACCGGACCGGACCGGCAGATCCGACCGGTTCGACCGGGAACCGGTGAGGATGCCGGTTCGGTTCGGTGGTTTTGGGCCGTTTCTTTTTGTTTGCTTTTTTTGGGGCTTTGATTTTCATTAGTTTTTCTATATAGGACTGTGTCGCGCTTTGATTTTCGTCTATTTTGTTTATGGTGTTGGACTTTGATTTAGTTTGGCTTCTGAATGTTCTTGTGTGTTACGAATTTGGGTTTTGGTGTGTTTTACCTTGTGTATTTTGTTGATTTTATGGTTTCAAACCTTAATTTTGATTTTGATTTAAGGTTATGTTAAAACTCATATAGCCGCGGCAACGCGCGGGTCTCAAACCTAGTTAAATTAATAGTTGATAAGGGTAGAATGGTCTTAAGCTAAAAATTCATTTAAAACAGAGATATATGATATTTTAAGTTTGAATTGTGTATATATATAATATTTCATAAACTTTTAAGGGTGTATTTTGAAATTTTTTCCTTTTTTATCTAATGCCTTAAATATAAATTACTCTACTATTTATTTAGAGAGTTAAATGTTTGTTTGGTACCTGATTTTATATTATTTTTGTTATTTCAGTACTTGTGTTTTAGTTTTGTCGGTTTCAGTACCCGCTTTTCAAAAAAATCACCGAAACAGCTATTCCCCTAGGGGTAAAACCGTCATTTTCTTTATTAAATTGCTATTTTCGTGCCTGATTTTATATCATTTTTATCATTTCAGTACCCGTGACTAATTTCACAAATAATGTTACGATATGTGTTGTTTTTGGAGATGTCAGTGTTTTAGCTATTTATTAAAGTTAACATTGTTGTAAATAATTTTATTTTATATTATAATATATTTCGGTGTAAATAAACTTTCTTATTTTTAATATGCATTATATCCACGGCATCACGCGTGTGTGAACTTGCTATTTAATAACAAAAACGAACTTTATTCATAGTACCCACGGATCTTTTGTTGTCACATTTTCATTCTAGACTATTTTAAATAATCTTAATAATCATACCTGGGGAATCGTTTTAGTCTTTCGCCATTGGCGATTTCCTACCCTTGATAAGTGTTTTGATGAATTATTAATGAAAATGAAAGGGGAAATGATAAAGGCACAAAAAGAAGAAAAGAAAAGGAAGCCACATACGTGGACGCAGGGTAAAACCACGTAAGAATAAAAACAAAAACAGACCGGTGCAAAAGACGTATGAAACCAGTATTGAAAACGAGTTAGGCAATAGCGAAATTGAAAACCTAACCAACAAACTAGAAAACAACTTGCTACAAAACCTAACTAAATTATATAACCTGTAATAAAAACCAGCAGCGTTCCACTGTTTGAAAGTTTCAAAATTAAATAGAGATAATAATTATACCTAAATTATTATTAATGGTGTTGAAGAAGAAGAAAGAATCATGCTGAAGAAGAAGAAGAAAGAATGAACATGAATGAGATTAATCACGAGTATTGAAATGACAAAATGATATAAAATCAGGAAAGAAAATAGCAATTCAATAAAGGAAATGACGATTTTACCCCTGGTGGTAACAAACATTATCTAGGGATTTGAACGGAATGGTTGTTTCGGTGATTTTTATGAAACATGGATACTAAAACCACAAAAACTAAAACAGAAATACTGAAATGATAAAAACAATATAAACCATGGAAAAAAGCATTTTAACTTTTCTTTAGAAGAACATCTAACCCCTAATAAACACTACTCCTCACCTAATCCTACTCATAAATAGACATCACTGTTCGGTATGATACTCAAACGCTTAACCCTTTATGAGAGGTCTCTATACACACCTCTAGAAACTATCGGATTATAAGCCCTTCGATAAACTAGGCCGCTTGCTAGTGTTCTTCGGATCTTGGCTCTTAAGAGCACCTAAAAACTTATACGCTAAGAAAATTAATATACAAAGTTTTTATACCACTTTACCATCGATGTTCTTATTATGAGGCACACATATAATTAACATTCAGGTCGTACATGCTAATTTTTAATTTTATTTCTATTAACTGTAATTCGTTTTTACTAAAATAATTTTATAATTTCCACAACACACTCTTTAAAGATTTTCGTGTGGGTTCATTTCTCGCAGGTGAAGTGGTACTTATAAATATTTATAAAGATTCCTTATTTCTTCATAGCACTAAAATATTATAAAATTTATTATAACATATAAACTAAATCTAAAAATAAATAAATAATTCATCCACCAGTAAAAATTATTATAAAAATTATAGATGGACTACGAGCTAGTTCCAGGGATTATAGTCGCATCAACAACCAAAAAATCTAAAGAACAAACCATTTTACATTAGCACAAACTACAGTTATTATAGTTACATCAACAACTAAAAATCAAAAAATTCATATTTGCGTCAAGATTCAAAGGCATTGGTAAATTGAAAAGAAAAAAAAAAACACTATTTTTCCTTTTTTTTCATATTCCTGCACTTGTATTCATTAACCCTTTCACCTCACAATTTTAAAATTAAAAGGATGACGAAATATAGGTAATTCAGTTATTACATGGGGCTGGGCATGATACCGCATTAAAAAAACTAAAATAATGCGATTTAAATGGCAGTGTTGAGATGCTAAAGAAACTTATCAGGGTAAGGTATGATTCCCAAGTCCCATAGATTCAGCAATTTCCCTTGAAGACATGGTGTCTGCTTGCTCCTGCTCATTGCAGAAAAATGTAGGTCATTTAATTATTATGGTTGATTTTGTAAACTAAGTGCTAGTCATGTTTTAGCCTTTCAGATTCAGAATTTTTTAGTTTAGTGTTTTTAACCTGCAGAAGCAACAAGAAGCCTTACCAAACTAGTTCAGGTTTGATAAAAAATGAAACCAGAACAAATTGAATCTAATACTAAAAGTCAAACGTGTGACACATGGCAGGTGCGTACGATACATAATCAGTTTTAAGTAGAGGGTATTGGAACTGCATAAGCACTTGTACTTGGTGTTGCCAGTTGGCAGTTATCACATTTAAAGCAATATATTCAGATCTTATGCAGTTACTCAAATTTGGTTCAATATTGAATGACACTCTTAGCACTACTATGAGTAAATCGCGGTTACACGCTACACCATTAGAGTTTTTTCTTCATATGTTAGCGTACTCTTGCAATAGTTACTCATGATTTGTGTTTTTTTTGATTAGTTAAGAAATTAATAGAAGCAATAAAGTCATCAAACAAATTATTCAGTTTTTAATCCTAAAGCCTGACTGGTTAATACCTGAAGTCGATGCAGCAGATACATCATAAAGAGGTGCACAAATACCTGCATATAATTATGTGTTAGCTCCAAACCATCACAACATGACAAAAGAATGTTGTTAGGACCCAATTATATGGCGATTTAAAACAAAAAAGTATAACAAAAAGCGGGATAATGTTATTACCATGTAAAAGACAAGGAAAAGTCGAGCAAAAGGATATCGCCAGAGAAACCTCATAGCCCTGACAGCACCAGAATCCAAAATTTTGCAGCATTCTGAATCTGCAAGTGGTGCAGATATGATATATGGAATGATTAAAAACAGAAAATAGGAAAGAAAAGAAAGGGTACGCATGGCGTGAAACTAAGTTACCTGTATGCTTGCCCCGACCAAGTGGCGGTGATGAAAGGGGAGAGGCCTGTAATATATTATATTAGTGGGCATTTTTAATTTTATTTAATTTCTAAGTGAAAAAAATAGGATTATATTAATCCAAAGGACACTTGGATTAAGATCATGCATCAATACATATAGTGGATAAAACCATATTGCATTGAGGCATGACCTTGTTAAAAAAAGGTGGGCTTTCACAGTAACCAGACATGTTGCAAGAATTCCCCGCATTTATTTAAGTGCACTTCTTTACTGTAAAACAACTTGATTTACTAAACCAGCTGCTAGTTTAATATATGATGTCAATATATACGAGCTAGCACTTACAATTTATTAAATAAAAAGCAATAATTTGATTATGTTGTTAAAAAAGGAAAGAATAGGAAAGCAACATACTCCAGTGCTTTGATGTCAGTGTCTTCTTCCCAAGTTGTTGATGCACGTCGAGGAACTCTGCTTCTTTCTACTTCTACCTGGTCAACTCAAATTCAATGAGTACATGAACCAAGTGACAGTTAAGCTGACCACAAATAGAATGAGCAATCATCGTTTTATTAGAACTGGCAGGATCGCCCACTTGCTTATAAATGGGCAATTCAGGTTCTGTTTTTATTTCAAATGTGTTGAGTAGAAAAAACAGGTAAAAGTGGAGGAGGTAGAACAGGTGAAAGTCACTTAAAGTCTATGTTAACACATCCTACCTCCAAAACCGTTTGTATTAAAATTTGGATTATGATGGTAATAATAATGCTTTGATGGTCATGATTATAGCATTTATTATTTGAAAGAAGTTAATTAACAGAAAACAAGGTGTTTACGTGCCGAAACTATTTTAGCATGTTACACCATCGCCTGACCTGCCCATATTGACAACTTTAGACAAAAGATGCAACATGTAGAAACAATAATGCATTATGCACCTGAACTTCTTTAATACGCTTCATCTCCTTTTCTAATTGGAACTCTGCTGCAGCCTTCTCGCTGGTCATTGCCTCCAACTGTGTTTGCTTGTAATACTGATGATGAACATTGTCATGTTTTTTGTCAAACCAAGTCAATATTTATTTACAGAATATTCATAACCGAGAAACTAAAGTTAACTTACCAACAATCTGTAAGTTCCCGGTACCGTTTCTCCAGCTCCATATGTTCCTGCACAATAGTACCAACAACTTAACATTTTGGCACATGCAAAAACTGGTATCTGAATAAGTGAGCCAGAAGCACCAAAAAAATGTAAAAAGGAAGCCAGGAAAATCATAAGTCAGACTTTTCTTTACTTAATCCATTGTCTCTATATGTACAATTTTATAGTTATAAGTTAGAAAACAGAAGGCAAAATCTAAATTGAGCATGTTATATTTGAAACTGCTAGTAATCATCTTTGGTAAATATTTCTTGATTTCTTTCTGAGGTTACTGCTTCACTTGATATACAAAACCCAGACTATAAAAGGAAACTAAGACAAGTAACCTTAGTACATTAAGAAATCATATAACTATAAATAACAACCTCTAACATTAATTGATCAGTTTCAAATAATTGCAAAAGTGATAACTCGACGAAGATACAATTAATTGCAATTCTTAATTCCATTAACATTTGGTTAAAACTTATTCCTGTATTCTCAGGTGTTATGTTGACGGGTTCCAAAAGGTAAACCTCACCTAAGAAGCTTACATTAGTAAAAAAAATTCTAGTAGTTCCATTTGACTTGAACCAACCCCCCTATCAGCTCAAAAAATGAGCATATGATATTGATGGATCATTCCACAAATTCATTTTTCGTAGGAAAGCATAATACATGAACAAATAAATAGTAGGTAGAAAAATACTAAGGGTCAACAGTCAAGCTAAATCAAGATATATAAGCTCAAAGTAAGTCTTTATCCTAAGCTGGGAATCACACATGCCCATTTAAAAAAGAAAAAGAAAGTAGAGAACAAACAAACATACTCTCTAAAGGAAAAACTAACTAATACCTGGCGTGAATAGTGCTCAGCATCCCTTTTCATGGCAGCAATTTCAACTCTCATTTTTTGAACTTCAGCCTGTAATTATCATTCAGTCATTTGTTCTTCATATTGGAATATACCAAGTAGCAAATACTATAATTTGGTATTAGATTCTTATTATTACACCAGCCAACAATATCTACACAAATGGATGAAAAAAACCACTCTAAGGCATGTTGTTAAAGTAAAATCCTAAGAAACTTGCCTCCATAGAAGAGAGCTTTCTCTCAGCATCTCTCTGGCCTTGACGAGCACGTTCCACTTCTTCTTGCCAGGCTTGCGTCTACACACTCAGAGCTTGATGTTAACATGTAGATTGATTACAATTACTGACGTATATGATACATTAGCTGCTGATAACTATAATTATGCAGTGATTAACAAACTAAAGCATAATTTGTTCAAGTTTTATCAACTGGCGACTCCTCCAAAAAGCCAGTCTTGCATTAAAAACTTTGTAGTTGAAACTGATAGAATTAGAACTCAATGGTAAAATTCTTATTGAAAATAATACCAAAACATACAATACAATCACATATTTATAGTAGTTAGACTTAACTAACTATTTACAATTTCAACCCCTAAACTTTATAAACTGAACATTTACAACACAAACTTTATACTAAACATAATGAAGAATTAAACTAACATTCACCCCCTAATTCTTTCATGGAACCAACTCCAAGCAATCTCTTCATGTCATTGAACTTAAGCCTCGGTAGAGCTTTAGTTAAGATGTCTGCCTTCTGATCTGTTCCACTAACATGCTTAACCACCACCAAGCCCTTCTCAACACAGCTTCTAATATAATGATATCTCACATCTATATGCTTTGCTTTCCATGAAAGACCGGGTTCTTCATCAACTGGATTGCAGACTTGTTATCCACATAGATCACAATAGGACCAATCTTACAACCAGACAACACTTCCAACATACCCCTTAACCAAACAGCTTGCTGAGCAGTAGCAGTGGCTGCAATGAATTCAGCTTCACAAGAAGATAAAGCTACTGTTTCCTGCTTTTGACTTACCCAACTGATAGACCTGCTCCATAGTAGAAAACCATACCAGTTGTACTTTTCCCATCAGCCTTAGTAGGAGCATGTGAACTGTCACTAAACCCAACCAAATCACCCACACTCCCAATCTCATACCAGATGCCATGATCTACAGTACCTTTAAGATACCTTAGAATATGTTTTACAGCCTGCCAATGAGATGATCTAGGTAATTCCATGAACCTGCTAGCTATTCCCACAGAATAACACAAATCAGGCCTGGTTTGGGTCAGATATCTCAAACACCCAATTATTCTCCTATATAAGGTAGCATCCACAGTCTCCAACTCCTCATCCTTTCCTAATTTCAAACCAGGATCCATAGGAACTTTAGTTGGATTACAACCTCACATGTTATGCTCCTCCAATATCTTCCTTGCATAACCAGATTGACACAAGTAGATACCCTGTCTGCTTGTTTAACTTCTATCCCTAGGTAATACTTCAACAACCCTAGGTCAGTCATCTCAAATCTGAATCTCATCATAGCTTTAAAATCATCAATCATGCTTAAGCTAGATCCTGTCACAATTAAGTCATCAACATATACTCCTAAAATCACAGTTTCATCTCCATCCTGCTTCTTATAAACAGCATGCTCCTAGGGACACCTTTAAACCCAAACCCTAACAGGGTAAGGTGTAGCTTCTCATTCCAGGCTCTGGGTGCCTGCTTAAGGCCATACAAAGCCTTCATGAGCTTGTAAACTAATCCCTCCTTGCCTGGCTTGACAAAGCCCTCTGGCTGTGTAACATACACATCTTCCTTTAAATCCCCATTTAAGAATGCTGTCTTCACATCCAGATGATGTACTTTCCACTGATTTACTGCTGCTAAAGCTAGTATCAACCTAACTGTCTCTAGTCTAGCCACTGGAGCAAAAACCTATCATAATCCACTCCATACTTTTGAACATACCCTTTCACCACCAATCTGGCCTTACACTTAATGACTTCCCCTTCAGCATTTCTTTTCAATTTAAACAGCCATTTAAGCCCAATTGGCTTCACCCTCTTTGGACACTCAACCAAGTTCCAAGTTTTATTCCTTTCAATGCTGTCAAGTTCATCCTGCATAGCCCTTTTCCATTCTGGATCATACTTTGCCTGTTCATAACATATTGGCTCTTTCACTAACAATAACTCTGACTCATTGAAAATAGGAGGTTCAAAAGGGATTTGTTCTAACACATCAGTTCTACTAAAGACATCAATCAGGCTAGAAAAGCCTTTTGGTGGAGTATCATCATAAGTAGGCCTAGGAACTTGATTACCTCCTTCAAGATCCTCTTCAATTGCACCCCCTGAATCCACATCAACTTCCTCTGTTTCAGAACTGAAGCTGGGGTGAACTTGATTACCTTGCCATAACTAGTTGAGGCTCCACCACAGTATGCAACATCAGGCTGTTCTACTATGTGCACAAAGGATGCACCATCCCCCTGAACTGGAAAGGTGGAACATACTCCAAACTTAGCATAGCTCTAATTGGAGACACCAGAATCACACCCTTCCCAACCCCAAGGCTTGTCTTCCTCAAATTTTACATCCCTGCTCACAATGATTCTTCCTGTCCCTAGGTTGTATAACCTGTAAGCTTTAGATCCAGGTTCTACACCCAGATGAACCACAGGGATACTCCTGTCATCCAACTTCTTAACCTGATGGCTAGGAATCTTGACATGTGCCTTACATCCAAAAACCCTGAGATGCTTTATCTTAGGCTTTCTGTTGTAAAGGCACTCATAAGGAGTGATGTCTTCCAATGCCTTTGTTGACTTCTGTTCAGAAGGTAGACTGAGTGCCTGACAGCCTCAGCCCAGTAGTCCAAAGGCATGTGCATAGCCTTCAAGATGGACCTGGTCATTCCCATCACACTTTGATTCCTCCTCTCCACAACACCATTTTGTTGTGGAGAGTAAGGAGCAGTCAAGAACTTCTTGATGCCATCCACACTACATAGCTGCTCAAAGTCCTAGAAGCAAACTCACACCCCCCCCCCCCTATCTGTCCTCAGTGCCTTTATCACATAGTTGGTTTCTGTCTGCACCAGAGCTTTAAACTCTACAAATGCCTCTGGTGTCTGGTCTTTTGATTTCAACAGGTAAACCCACATATACCTAGAATAATCATCTACCAACAGCATGAAGTATCTGTTACCTCCAGGCGTAGGTGGATCTATAGGGCCACAGAGATCTGCATGAATTAGTTCCAAGGGTGTCTTGGCTCTAAAACTGCTTGTACTGGGATAGGATTGGCTTCTTTGTTTGCCAACCAGACAGCTCTCACACAACTGAGCCTTGTGATTAATCTTAGGTAGTCCTCTCACCATGCTATGCCTGGACATCCTGTTCACTGAATCAAAGTTCAAATGTCCCAGCCTTGCATGCCATGTCCAGGCTTGGTCATGCATGGCTGCCAACAGGCACATAGGGGGAATTACAGTTAGCTTGATCTTGTAGAGTCTGTTTTCTGACTTCTTCACTTTCATTAAAGTCATACCACTCTTCTCATAGATCCACAAGTATCCATCTGTCATCAGCACTTTACACCCCACTTCATCTAACTGTCCCAAGCTAAGGATGTTGCTTCTCAGGGCAGGGATGTAGTATACATTTGTCACCACCCTTGAAAACAAATGGACCCCCTGCCCCTGATCACAACCACAGACCCATCCCCAAACTTCACTTTGCGAGTTATGGCTTCATCCAATTCAGTGAAGTGGGTTTTGATCCCAGTCATGTGGTTGTTGGCACCATTATCAAGGTACTAAGTGCAAGAATCTCCCCCCCCCCAAGCAGATTCTTGGGGAACACACTCTGCTCCTCAAGAAGACCCATATCCAGCTTTGCCATTAGCAGGGCTGGTTCTTGATCTTCTTGAGTTTGAGATAAGTGTGCTTCCTGATCACTCCTCCTTGGTGCCCTGCATTCATTGGAGAAATGCCCCAGTTTGTCACAATTGAAGCACCTCAAGTTCCTTTTGTCTTTCTTAGAGGTGTTGCCACCTCTTTCACTTCCCTCAGTATTGGATTTTCCCCCTTTGCCCTTTGAGTATCTCCCTTTGTTGTTACCCTTGGGTTTGTTCTCCCACCCAGAGGACCCACTAGTTCTTGAACTCTGAGGCCTGGACTCGGTCTTGGTCCTCTCTTGCCATTCACTCTTGGTCAAGAGCAGTTGCCCAGAGGAGTTCTCTCCCTGGGTGGCTGGCCTGAGTCGTTCCTCATACGCTTTTAGCCTCCCCACCAGTTCTTCAAAGGTCATCTTGCTCAAATCAGAGAACTGCTTTATGGCAGCCACTATGGGCAGGAATCTATAGGGGGCGGCCTTGAGAAACCTACTCACTTGTTTGGCAGCCGGGACAGTTGTCCCCAGGGCCCTGTACCTTGACACTAATTCCCCCATCTTTCCCGCAAATTCATCCACAGATTCATTCTCCCCCATGCGCAGCAATTCAAACTCATGATCAAGAGTTTGAATTCTGGCCTGCTTCACCCTCTCTTCGCCTACATAGCGCTTCTTAAGGGCATCCCAGATGTCCTTGGCCGATTTAAACGCGGCCACCTGCATCAGGACATCCTCTGGCAGGGCCTGGAAAATGAAGGCCTTGGCCTTCTTGCCCAGCCGGACATCCTCTGCGACTTGGGTGGGAGATTCAATGGCATCCCAGAGCCCCTGGGCATCCATGAACGCCTCCATCTTGATCGCCCAAGAGGTGTAGGTTGTCGGAGTGAGAATTGGAATCTTGAACGCGATCGGATAGCTGGTGTCCTTCAGGGCCACCTGTCTATCTTGATTCGCCATCGAATCGAGTGCGGGAGTCGAATTGGTTGCCAAGATTGCCCGAATTGATCAGTTGCCAGTCGGGAGGAGTTCTTCCGAGAACTTCTCACTGTTTTTCCGAAGGTGCGATCGAAGGAGGAGCACCGAACTTGGATCGAGAGCCTATTGTGCTCTGATACCAATTGATAGAATTCGAACTCAATGGTAAAATTCTTATTGAAAATAATACCAAAACATACAATACAATCACATATTTATAGTAGTTAGACTTAACTAACTATTTACAATTTCAACCCCTAAACTTTATAAACTGAACATTTACATCACAAACTTTATACTAAACATAATGAAAGAATTAAACTAACAGAAACCAATCTGTGATGGCAGATTTTGAAGCATGCTCATGTTCTACTCATAAGTCAAAATCCAATCATGAGTCAAGAAGAGGAAGTGGAAGCCCAAAACTCATAAGAAGTTTCACAAATAAATTCTTTAAATGATTTACCTGAATCAGTTGATTGGCATCTTCTGGAGACTTCTTTTGGCCTCGGCGAGCACAAGCTTCCATATCTTGAAGTTCTTGAGTTAAACTAGAACATTCAACCTGATAGTAGATGATGTTTGAACTAGATAAATATATGAGAACTAAGTTCATGTGAAAAACCTCAAGGCTGCTTTGATTACCTCAAGTAGTGCCACCTTCTGCTCAAGTTCTACTGCTTTTGCGGTCCTCTCATCAGCAACTCTCTAATACATGAACCAGTTACAAAAAATGGTTAGTCACAGGCATAGAAAAAATAAGTAGGGGTGTCACATGACATTTTGCACCATTCAAGACACCATTTAATTGTATTAAAGCAACTCAAGTAATTGTGCTGTTAAAGTAGCTAAAGGATACGAACTCAACAAAATTAAAACATCCTACATCTAAAAGAAAATAGAATAATACCAAAGACATTAAATACTGTTCTTAACACAGACAATATAACAAGAGCCACACACCAAAAATACATAATTATATCACACTAAGCAAATAAGATACTCAATAGAGGTGGAAATTTCAACCCAATCACTAATGAATGTGTTAATTTGGGCATATTTTTATCTCTTCCGGGTAAAAGTAATACACACATATAGCTATTAAGGGAACAGATCAAAGGGGTATTGAACAGAACCAAAACCCCCAAAGTGTAATTTTATGCGCATGATCTCCTAAAATCAAGAAACAATTATAGTTACTGAAATAAGTATATCTTATAATTACAAGTGACACCATAGATACTTATTAACAAATTAAATTTTCAGACGAAACCAGTTTTACCCAATCAGCCCATGCCGCCACCTCTAATACTTAGGCATGAAAAAGAAAAAAGAAAATATATCTTCAGGATACCTGAATCTTGGCTAAGGCAGTGGAAGCATCAAGAGCTCGGTGTTCTAGTTCTACTTCCCTTTCCATTGCAGCCTATTATTGTGTGAAAACATGACTTGTTAACTGAATGAAATCATTAAAGTAAAAAAAATAAAAGAGCATAAAAAGAAGCAAAAGTGAAGTTGATCCCAACCATCTTGGTAGCATTGTGTGCAGCACGTTCTTCTTCTGCTCTACGTTCTGCAGATGCAAGCTCCTCCTTTAAAGCCTGCATAATCACATAATCACATAGTCAACAATGTCAGAATCACACCACACACAGAAATTATTATAGTAACACAAGGCTTAAATAATACATTTAGTACAACACTTTATGAGTTCAACAAGGTTCTTACTTGCATCATCCTTGTTTCGGTTAGCTCTCTACTCCTCATTATCGTATCCATGTTTGCCTGGTAAAATGTAAAACATTGTCATATAAAAAAGCTTGTGAACATAATTGATACAACGGACATGGTTATCAAAAGTATAATTTTGTGGTGATTGACTATGATATATCAAAATAATCAAGCACAACAAGAAGCAAGCATGATGAAGAGAGCATGAAATCATATCAGAAAATGTTGCTGGAAAATTAAGAGATTGTTAGTCTGACAAAGAGAAACTAAAACAAACAAACAAACATACCCAGTAAGTCCCACTCAAGAGCAGGGTCTGGGAGGGGTAGGTGGCGGCGAGTCTTTCCTCTATCTTGAGAGATAGAGAGACTGCTTCCGAAGAGACCCCCGACTCGGTAACGAAAACCAATAATAGTCGCAATCGCAAACATAAAGTAAGTCAGACAACACACAGGTTTAAATCACTTAAAAACATAGAAAGCGTGTACATCAAATAAGCGGGTAGAATCACGTATAAGGGCAGAAATAGGAAGACAGGTGGGCACAACAGATCTACGTCTACCCTTCCTACCCAAGATCTACGTGTACCCTTCCTACCCACCGGTCTCGCTAGGAGTCCTTAATTTTAATTCTACGTCTCCACTCACTCCTATCCTCGATCATATGCTCAGAGAGGTGCAAGTCCACCATATCTCGCCTAATTATTTCGTCCCAAGTCAACCTAGGTCGGCCTCTATTCCTCCTACCCTCTACGGTGATGTTCTCTACTGCTCTAACGGGTGCTACCGTCGACCTTCGCTTTACGTGCCCAAACCATCTTAATCTTCCCTCTCTTATTTTATCTGTGATACACGCCACCTCCAGCCTCCGTCGAATCGCGTCGTTTCTTATTCTATCCAATCTTGTGTGTCCACACATCCATCTCAGCATACGCATTTCCGCGACCTCTATTTGTCTCTGGTGCGCTTTCTTTATGGCCCAACAGTCTGTTCCGTATAACATAGCTGGACGTACTGCCACTCTGTAAAGTTTTCCCTTTAATTTTGCTGGGAACCTCTTATCACACAGGATCCCTGATGCTGCTCTCCATTTGCACCATCCTGATTGCACACGGTGAGCTACATCTCTGTGTATCTCTCCGTCCTCCTGTACGTACGAGCCCAGGTATTTGAACGTAGACGTTTGTGGTACCGTCATACCCTGGATGCTGATTTGTGTATCCTCTTCAGCCTCACCACTAAAGTTACAATGCATGTATTCAGTCTTAGAGCGACTTATCGTTAAGCCTCTGCTCTCTAGTGCTGCTCTCCACTGTTCTAGCCTCTCGTTAAGCACCGTTTTAGATTCTGATATTAAGACAATATCATCTGCAAACAGCATGCACCACGGGACAAGCTCTTGTATAGACTTGGTCATCTCATCCAGCACTACTGTGAAGAGAAATGGGCTTAATGCCGATCCTTGGTGTAGTCCCACTTCCACCGGAAAGAAGTCTGTGTCTCCGACTGGTGCTCGCACACACGTTTTTGCCCCTTTATACATATCCATTATTATTTTGATATACTTCTCTGGTACCCTTCTGAGTCGTAAACTTTCCCAAATGAGTTGACGCGGTACACTGTCATATGCTTTTTCTAGGTCAATGAATACCATATGAAGGTCCCTTTTCTTTTCTCTATATTTCTCTATTATCCTTCTTATGACGTGTATGGCTTCTGTTGTGGAGCGTCCTGGCATAAATCCAAATTGGTTCACCGCAATCTGAGTTTCTCGTCTAATCCTCGTGTCAATAACTCTTTCCCATAGTTTCATCGTGTGACTCAATAGCTTTATTCCCCTGTAATTTGCACAACATTGGACATCTCCTTTTTTCTTATATATGGGGACTATGAAACTGCTTCTCCATTGCTCTGGCATCCTTCCGGTTTTGAAGATGGTGTTAAATAAGTCTGTTAGCCATTGCAGACCCTCGTTTCCCAGGCACTTCCACACTTCAATCGGTATGTTCTCTAGCCCCACCGCCTTAGCCCTTCCCATTTTCTTCAACGCTCTCGTAACTTCGTCTACTGTGATGCTTCTACAGTAACACCTGTTTTGTTTGTTTGGTTGATTTGGTATACTAATCGCAGTTTGTTGGTTAGGGTTCCTTACGTTGAAAAGGTTATCGAAGTAAGTTTTCCATCTCGCCTTGATGTCGTTCTCCTTCAGCAATACTTTCCCATCCGCAGCCTTTATAAACTTGACCATTCTCAGGTCTTGTTTTCTACTTTCTCGTGCCCTGGCAATCTTAAAAATTTCATATTCTCCTTCTTTCGTCTCTAGTCGCTTATACATTCTCTCGTACGCTGTGTTCTTTGCCTCTGACACGGACTTTTTCGCCTCTCGCTTAGCCTCCTTGTATTTATCTTTTAGCTCCGCTCGTTCTTCGTCATTAGTACAGTGCAAAAGGTCTCTGAAACTTTGTTGTTTAGTTCTTATCTTCTCCTGTACGTTTTCGTTCCACCACCATGCTTCCTTATGACCTACTGTCCTATTTGTTGCTAGTCCAAGAGTTTCTTTAGCTGCTTGCATAACTGTAGTTGCCATATCCTCCCACATTTGGTTTGCGTCTTCCTGTGCCCCAGTTTGAATCATCGGTATGACCTTATCTCTAAAGGTGGTAATCTTTTCGTCTTTGAGTTGGCCCCATCTGATCGTAGGTCTACTCCTCTTAGTTGGTTGGACAATTGCTCTCTTGACGCGTAGGTCAGCCACCAACATATGATGTTGAGTCACTACTGTTTCTCCTGGGATTGTCTTACAGTCCTTCCACGAGTTACGATCTTCTCTCCTCATCAGCAGATAATCTATTTGCGTGTCTCCCGCCGCTGCTAAACGTGATTAGATGCGAGTCTCTTTTCTTAAAAAACGAATTTATGATGCCCAGGTCATGCGCTAAAGCAAAGTCAAGGACCTCCTCCACCCCACCTGCTCCGACCTCAACCCACCGGGCAACCTCACCCCAACGCACCCCACCTGCTATCACCTCACCCCTACGCTTCCACCGCAGCCCACCTACGCCGGAGCACCACAAACGCGACGGAACCGAAAACGGAACCCCCTTGCCGGAACCCCCTTGCCGGACCTCCAGCGACGGAACCACACACCCGGCGGAACCAAAAACGCAACCGGAGCCACAAACCCCCAGCCGAAACCTCCTGCCAGCGCACAAAGGCCACCTCTAGGACTTATTTATTATAAAAATAGTAGCAGCAAGATTTAAAAATTATTTATGCTTTTAACAGGGAACTCATTTTTTAATCTGCATCAATTCAAAGCAGGCTCAACACTTCAACAATCACGTAATATGAGGCTGGTATTTGTTTAACTCTTGAGTGATAATAGAACTTAAATTATCCATAAAATTTGGAATCTCAGATTCTTAATTAAGTGATTTAGTTTGTAATTCACGATAGATCAGACTGTGGATTATGATAACAATCAAGGGGGACTCCCAGAATTAAGAACAAGGTTCATAATCAAGTAGAAAAGTAGAAAGTCTTAAACCAAGTCCAGAGAAACGAAAACATAAAAGGTAGTTGCAAGAGCAAGATGTAAAACTTGCATTCTTGATAGGAGTGCATAAACCTGCAATGATGCCAAACTTCCTTCAGATAAAGCCGCTTGCTTTTTAAGTGTGTCCATGGAACTAGCAAGTGCCTCGATTTCAGCATTCTTTGCACCTAAGGCCTCCAACATACTTGACTCCACCTTGTTCACCTCCTCCTTTGATAAAGACAATTCCTTTTGCAATTGTTGTATGCGTGCCTCGTATGATTTACTTAGCTCTCTCTGGTAAAAGTAGAATAAATCAGATGTCTTTGATTCAAAAATAATTCAGGACCATAAATGCATTAACACTGTACCTCTGCTACAAGAAGCTCCTCTAATTGTGCATTTTCTGATTTGTATTCTTGAAGACGTGATGAAAGCCCAGCACAAACCTATAGAAAGCACCACAAGCATTCTGTTCACACTATTTGGTTTCATGATTCTTGCTGATGTTTTTCCATAAGAAGGAAAATTCTATAACCTCATTGCACACACTTCAATATAGAAACAACACTACCATATATAGGAAGACAATCAACATCCTACATACACCATAAGATGACATAGAATTATAGTCTTACCCGTGCCAACCTAGCCTCTTTTGACTGACCAGTAGTTTTTGAACTTTCAAGCAGCCCCTTCGCCTATGGAACAAAAAAGAAGTCCATAAAAACCTCTTATGCCATGCACCCAACACAATAGACATGACAAATTGGGTGTAAAGAAAGACTGATCAAAACAGGTGCGAGTCAAAGTGGGTAATCTTTGGTATGGGTTGAGTTGACCCGAAACATTTTTTTGTCACATATATATATATATATATATATATATATATATATATATATTGTATAAAATTAACTATTGACACAACTATGATTACGAAACTTACATTACTTCAAAAATAGCCCCCTCTTTGAAAAAAATATAGGGGGTTTTATGTGTTAACTACACTGCCTTCAACCTGTTAGACCCTTTGATCAGTCTCCCTTTAAGCAAATGCTTTTTAACGATTTTATCCATTCGGGATAAAACACAGCCTAAATTGACCCATCTATATAGAAATGGGTCGAAATTGACACCTCCACCAACAAAGAATCAAAAAATATGGTGCCATTTTACCTCATCAAGCTGATCTTGGACTTTCTTTTCGGAGCCAGACTGATCTTGTAATTTCCTTGGCTGATCTTGGACTTTCTTTTCGGAGCCAGACTGATCTTGTACTTTCCTTGGCTGATCTTGGACTTTCTTTTCGGAGCCAGACTGATCTTGTACTTTCCTTGGCTGATCTTGGACTTTCTTTAGGGAACCAGGCTCTTCTTGTAAATTCTTTGGTGATTCAAGTTGATCTTGTGCTTTCTTCGAGGAAGTTACAAGTTTATGTTCTTGATACTTGTTTTCATCTAGCTCGTTTTCAAATTTGACATCGCTAATTTCTGGTGAAATAACTTTTGAAGGTGTATCCGAATTTAAAGATTGAGATTCTTCTTTGTTGATTACTGTCTCACTTCCTTTATCTTTCAATAAGACATCTTGACCTGAATTGGTGGGATGCTTTCTCTCAGCTTCAGTCTCTTCAAAAGTTACTGGTGTGGACAAGATCTCCTCACCAAATTTTGAAGAATCCGCATTAGCATGCTTGCCATTGGAGCTTGGTGGAACAGCCTCCTGATTAATATTTTCACTTGCTGAATCTTCATTATACACAGGAACATCTGATTCGGAGATTTCACTAACAACTTTGTGTTGCTCCTCATTAATTTTAATCCCATGATTATCAGTTGAGGCAGCAGGTAAATCTTCAACAGATGAAACTTTTGACAGTGATGCATGAGAGCTAGATTTATTTAATGCAGTATCAACCTTTGCAGACGTTTCCTTTGAAGGTTCTTCCTTTTTAGGCTGCAAACAGTATAATTTCATACCAATTGTGAATAAGAATACTTACATGAATTTATATAAACCCCATAAGAATCACCTAGAATACCTTTGCTTTTAACTTTTTACTCTTTGCTTGAGATCCTTGTCCATTGGCAGCTTAATGGTGCAAAATGGAAAAATCACAAAAAAGAAACAAGTCAAATATACAACCACCATGCAGATACCAGAAGTAGAGACTAGAAAAAAATGCATATACTCATATAATATCTTTCTTTTATTCTATTTCTCAACAAAATACAGTTGTATAATGCCTTCAAAGAAATACTGTTGCATAATACCAAAACCATAGTTGTGTAAAATCCTTTGTAGAGACCAATAACTCCTATTTCACAATTATTTCCAGGTTTTGTACTAGCATAAGAAATAAACACATTCGTAAACAAAAGCCCTGCACACAGCCTAGAGGATCATCATCTATACATCATACATGCACATGTAAACAAACCTTTTAAATGTCAAATATTATACAAAGATACACTAGCTAACCTGGTGACTGTGAATTTGGTTGCTCATCTCCAACTACAAGCTTTGCCCTCCGATCTACAACTTCAAACAAATCTGTGCAACACATAGCATGAGTTATCTGTGCAACGCATATAATGGGACAACTAGTCATGTATTTTCCTAGCATATTACATTACTATAATAAAATAATAAGTGTGAGGCTCACACATAATAGAATAAATTACCCATAAAATGTAGATAGAATTAATTACCCATAAAATGTACAGTTACATATTGCTGACCAAAAACCTAATGTCAAAAGCAAGATGCAATACATTTGATGAAAGCAGAATAGACAGCATATACCATGCACTGCATGCATGAAGATTTTTATCTATCAAACAAGATCAAACAACCTAAAAGGATTTAGAGTATAAAGACGATCAACAAAAACAACAGAAAAAATAAACCTTAGTAACAAAGACAGATCAAGAAGCAAAAGCTTTCATTCAGAACCTGGTTCAAATCATACAAGAGCAAAATGAGACACATGATACACATTTAACATAAGTCAAGAATTAATTTTACTATACGTGGTGTGCTGGCCCTTAATCATGATGAGAAGGGCATGCCCCATTAGACAGGAAAACAAAGTCATAATGCAGAATGAGATTAAATCTTTCCCCTGCCATACTACAGAGCACTAAAATTAACATATAAAATATATTTACTTTCCTTAAAGATTTTTGCTCAAATATTTCATCAATATACATAGATATAGAAACTAGACTTCATGAGTAGCACAGGTGCACATCAGCAGATTGTAATAAACTAAAATAACAATAAACTAGCACATGATGTTTTCAATCTCTCCTTGTGGAAATAAATAAATAAACCCATCTGCTTCTATTCATTGACCCAAGTCGCATGTTACTCGAAGACCATTAGGATCGTTTCTCGCATCTTCTAAAAATAAAAATACTCAACCAATGAATCCATCAATGTTCAAGGTCCATTTGCTATCCTAAGGTTCTTAGCATGATAGTGACTACAGAATCCATTCAGAGCCTTTCCAGGGTCCTAGATGTAGCTCCACTCCTCATAAACACATACAATTGCAAAGCTACACATGATTTTTGCTTCAGGTGCAACCTAAATGTTGATTTCTCATTTATTATCGCTTTTTCACTGACTAAAAAGTTACAAGCATGAGAAAGCTGTTATGGATGTGATGCCAAAACCTCATATTTGTACCTAACTCTCACCTCCAGTTATCATAAAACATAAATCAGCTGCAATGCTGCATGAGTGCTTCACATTCTACCTTCAATGTTCCAGATCCCTTGTATACAACTTAAGTACCTAACGCCTAGTACCCTAACCACGGAGCTTAATCTATCAATCGCACAATATGCATCCTACAACAGCATATCGCCCCCTACTTTACATCCTATATTGAGTAGAAACGAAAACAAGCAAAAAAAAGGCCCATTTCAAGCACCAGACTGATTCAGATTTGTGTCAAATTATGCTATTAAATGCTAGAAAAAACGAACTAAAGCAAATATAAACTGAATCACACATACCTTCTGCAGCTTTGAGCCAATGATCCATTGCAATCGATCAACGCGAAAGCACTAATGCCATCAAAATGAACTCCAATTGAATGATTGATTGATTTGTGCAAGTGGTGAATTGTTGTGAGAAATACGATCTCAATGCGATTGTAGAACAGATATTTAATTTGGATTTGATGCGAACTGATGAAGAACAACGACGTCACAACAAATAGAGAAATTGATCAAGGTAGTCATCAAAGGGTTGTTCTGAAGGTTATTCGATGAAATTGGGGCTAAGTTAGCATGCTATGAGGTCCATGATATTACGATGTGGGTCACAATCGTAACCGTCAATAATAACATAGGTGGCATGTATCAGACCTTAGGTCCTTGTTTTAGTGGTTTTTAGGGTCCTAATGGGGACACCGCATGGGTTTTTGGGGGTGGGCCGGTTCAAACGGTCACGGTTAGGTCTTGCGATCACATTTTGGCACCTAACCGTGACCGCATGGACTTGATGTCACGGTTTGGGGTGTTTGTCCCCGTGACAGCATGGTCTTGCTTTCACGGTTCGGGGTGGTAGTCCCTGTGACCTCCTGACAACAAAACGACAAAATGACAAAATGGGCTGTTAAAGTTGAAAAGCGGTCACCAAACCGTCACGTGGAGGCCAAACCGTGACCTCTAGGGTACACTCAGTTTAAGGTACGACGTAGACGTGATTTTGACAAAAGGCCGGGATTCCCGGCACAAACCGTCACGTGGAGGCCAAACCGTGACGGTTTGTGCCCCAGAATTTCACCTTATATACATTTCACCTTCGAACAATCGGCATATCCATTTCCAAACTAAAAATTCGCAATTTCATAATCCACACTCGAGATTTTTCAGCCTTCGTCATTCCAAAAACGCGTTAATTCGAAAACAATGTCGGGTTCGGGAGATCATTATCAAAAGCCGAAGCTTCCAGATTTGAATGTCATGACCTCGGTGATTCTGCTCTTGGGCTCGCAATCTCAAGCTTTTTCTTCTTGACTTACCCCGATATCGACGCTGGTAAACTCTCTGAACTCCGTGCGCGCAATGTTAGTGGTGAAAAACTCGCTCGGGTTGCAGTTCGCCTCGGGCTTTACAAGTACATCCGTCACAACAAAGCTGATGTTCTTAGTGATAAGGTATTACATTATCAAGTCTACTGATATTCATGCCAATTATACATTCTGTGTTGCTATTAGATTTGGGGTTTTTTTGGTGTTTGAGGAGTGCATACTATTTGAATTGAGTTTACTATTAGCCTATTAGGCGTACCGATTATACGTCATGCATTGCTATTGAATTTGGGGGTGGTGTTTTGATTTTGTTAGGTTTGGGAGTTTCTTATTGTGGTTGAGGAAGAAGAAGGGATAGTTGTGCACGGTGGAAGAAGGAAACCGACCCTGCATAACCAGTTTTCTAAAGAATCTGCGCTGCGTTTTGTCTCCACAAAGATTAAAGTCAACGCGTTCTGAATCAAGATTAAAGATAACAGATTACAAAGACTAATTAAGCAGATTAGAAAAAAAAAATGAACTGAATCGCACGTTTGTTAATCATTAAAACCATAAAATAGTGTTTGTTAATGATTTTAAAAGTATATAAACCTGAGGATAAATCGGTGCACCACCATATGCAACAGCAACTTTCACACCAGTTTCATAGCAGAATTTCTTAGCTTCTTCAAATATCTAACGAAATAATACAGATCATAAGAACAATAGTTATATTATATATTCACGAAAAGATAGAAATGATGTGACGGTGAAACTAGTAATCGATAATCAATCATCATTTGTACAGACTAATGGGGACACCGCATGGGTTTTTGGGGGTGGGCCGATTCAACTGTATTGTGCATCTTATTTCTTCATTTGGCAGCCAGACAATTGGAAGGGGATTACCCGATGCCCAGTGTGAGCTATCATTGGCCGAGATATGCATATCAAGAAGCACTAGAATGGTAAAATATATACGAGGGTCGTTTAAATAATTACGTTAGAATAATGGATCGTCATAGAGGCACCAATGTCTCCTGTAAGATATCATTATCCGATACTTCATCATATTAATGAATATCCTTTATTTGATGATGATGATGATGATGATGATGATGATGATGATGATGATGATGATGATGATGATGATAATAATAGTAATAATAATAATAATAGTAATATTAATAATATTAGTAGTAGTAATAATAATAATAATAATAATAATAATAATAATAATAATAATAATAATAATAATTAATAATAATAATAATAATAGTATAATAATAATAATAATAATAATAATAATAATAATATAAACAGCTGAATGATTGCTCATCAGTAGTTTTGTAAACAAAGTGTCACGGTTTGACCAATACGTGACAGTTAGGGTTTCTCAACCGTCACGGTTAGGTCTAACCGTGACCTTTTGGGGTATTGCTCATCAGTAGTTAATTAAACAGCTGAAACAGTTGAAGGATTGCTCATCAATAGTTTGTAAACAAAGTGTCACGGTTTGGTCTTGCGGTCATATTTTGGCACCTAACCGTGACCGCATGGGCTTGCTGTCACGGTTCGGGGTGGTAGCCCCCGTGACCTCCTGACAACAAAATGACAATGGGCTGTTAAAGTTGAAAAGCGGTCACCAAACCGTGACCGCATGGGCTTGCTGTCACGGTTCGGAGTGGTAGTCCCCGTGACCTCCTGACAACAAAACGACAAAATGACAAAATGGACTGTTAAAGTTGAAAAGCGGTCACCAAACCGTCACGTGGAGGC
Source organism: Flaveria linearis (assembly GCA_024085815.1). NCBI lineage: Eukaryota > Viridiplantae > Streptophyta > Magnoliopsida > Asterales > Asteraceae > Flaveria > Flaveria linearis. The sequence goes on from CM044014.1 coordinate 28,210,597, forward strand.
CAAACCGTGACCTCTAGGGTACACGGTCTCAGTTTAAGGTACGACGTAGACGTGATTTTGACAAAAGGCCGGGATTCCCGGCACAAACCGTCACGTGGAGGCCAAACCGTGACGGTTTGTGCCCCAGAATTTCACCTTATATACATTTCACCTTCGAACAATCGGCATATCCATTTCCAAACTAAAAATTCGCAATTTCATAATCCACACTCGAGATTTTTCAGCCTTCGTCATTCCAAAAACGCGTTAATTCAAAAACAATGTCGGGTTCGGGAGATCATTATCAAAAGCTAAAGCTTCCAGATTGAATGTCGTGACCTCGGTGATTCTGCTCTTGGGCTCGCAATCTCAAGATTTTTCTCTTGACTTACCCCGATATCGACACTGGTAAATTCTCTGAACTCCGTGCGCGCAATGTTAGTGGTGAAAAACTCGCTCGGGTTGCAGTTCACCTCGGGCTTTACACCACCGGACCATGGTGCAAGATCCTAGTGCCACAACCCTACCTCTCCCCCCAACCATCCTTGTCACACTACTTCTACTAAATGTGTCTCGAAATCTCAACGCCGCTTCAGGTGTTGTAAAGTTAACAAACGCGAACCCAGCGTTAGTTCACCGACTACAAAACAACAACAAATTAAAAGTAATAAAGTACCTGGATTCTAGCACGACTAACATCCGCAATCTTTTTGCTTTGAAACAAATCCCATGTTTTCCTTTAACCGACGTATGAAACTTCCAGCTGCTTCAGATGTTGTAAAGTTCACAAACGCATATCCGGCATTCAAACCATGCCTGTACGTATATAAACAAACAAACAAACATACATACCCAGTGTATCCCGCTGAAGAGCAGGGTCTGGGAGGGGTATGTGGTGGCAAGTCTTTCCTCTATCCTGAGAGATAGAGATGCCTGTACGTATATATCAACGTCAAAACTTAGCTTACAGTGAGTACGTTAAAAAACTCCGATCGAACGGTGTTTTCCGCCTTTTATTCTCAAGTTTACAGTGATAAAATTACGGAAATAAAAATAAATGTTTAATGCTGGCCCATCTGGCGCGGGCGGGTCTGGTCAGGGCAGCGATCCGGGGATGATGGATTAGATAGATATTTTGTTTGTATTTTATTTCTTTTGTATGTAAAAACTCGTTGTATATATATATATGTGCAGTTTCAGTTATGATGATTTGTATATTTGTTGTGTTTGTTTGGTTGTGTTTCTTTGTTTGTTTGCTTTATATTTGCAATGTTGATAATGTTAATTGTATATGTTTGATAACAACTGATTTTTACGATTAGGTTAACTATGTGATAAAATAACAACCAACTTGTTTAAAATTACTTGTAATATGACCATAAAATAACAACCAACTTGTTTAAAATTACTTGTTTAAAATTACTTGTAATATGACCATGAGGTATTGGCGGAGCAATTTGAACCGTGAGATGCCTGGCCATAATGATTCTGTTCGTAATAGCTTAAATTGGTTTGGCACGACTAAACCCGCACCCGATACCCATTGGCTAACTTTTCCGGCCCATGGACTCGTAACTGCGGAAACATTCAACTGTATTGTGCATCTTATTTCTTCATTTGGCAGCCAGACATGGTTCCCGCCGAGAACAGCCCCAGAGCCATTATTCACCTATCCAGTTGTCGCACTTGCTCATATTAACGGAGCTCACTTTATTTGCATACAATTGGAAGGGGATTACCCGATGCCCAGTGTGAGCTATCATTGGCCGAGATATGCATATCAAGAAGCACTAGAATGGCAAAATATGTATGAGGGTCGTTTAAATAATTACGTTAGAATAATGGATCGTCATAGAGGCACCAATGTCTCCTGTAAGATTCATTATCCGATACCTCATCATATTAATGAATATCCCTTTATTTGATGATGATGATGATGATGATGATGATGATGATGATGATGATAATAGTAATAATAATATATAGTAATATTAATAATATTAGTAGTATAGATAATAGTAATAATAATAATAATATAATAATAATAATAATAATAATAATAATAGTAATAATAATAATAATAATAGTAATAATAATAATAATAACAGTAATAATATAATAATAATAATAATAATAATAATAATAATTAATAGTAATAGTAATAGTAATAATAATAATATAATAATAATAATAATAATAATAATAATAATAATATAAACAGCTGAAGGATTGCTCATAAGTAGTTTTGTAAACAAAGTGTCACGGTTTGACCAACACGTGACAGTTAGGGTTTCTCAACCGTCACGGTTAGGGCTAACTGTGACCTCTTGGGGTATTGCTCATCAGCAGTTAATTAAACAGCTGAAGGATTGCTCATCAGTAGTTTTGTAAACAAAATGTCACGGTTTGGGCTAACCGTGACCTCTTAGGGTATTGCTCATCAGTAGTTAATTAAACAGCTGAAGGATTGCTCATCAGTAGTTTTGTAAACAAAGTGTCACGGTTTGACCAATACCTGACAGTTCGGGTTTCTCAACCGTCACGGGTAGGGCTAACCGTGACCTCTTGCCGGGCGAATGTCCACTGTTCGGGCGCATGGTTCGCTTTTTTTATAAAAAATATTTACTCAGAAAATATTTTAAAAAATCAGGCAAAAGGTCACGGTTAGCGCAAACCGTGACCTTCTGCCTAATTTTTTAAAATTTTCAAAATAAAAAATTTTATAAAAGCACCTCACTAAACCGGTGGTAGTGGGTTTCGAGCCCACACCACTCCCGTATTGCCCTACCGTCTTAACCGGTCGGACGGGAGTGGTTCGCTGAAAGGTTTAGAAAACAATTACTTTTAAACTGAATTGGACCAAAAGGTCACGGTTTGGGCAAACCGTGACACCTTTGTTCACATGTGGCGTTGTGGAATGAAGCTGTCACAGTTTGTTGACACAAAGTGTCACGTGGTGACCTAACCGTGACACCTTGTATGTATAAGAGGTCACGGTTTGGTCTAACCGTGACCTTTTGGGGTTCCCTAAACCCACACATTAACCGTTTATGATCATTTACGTACATCGAATCCGATATTTTTTTCATGAATATGCACACACATCAACATATATATACATAAGAACAAATACACTTCGTAAACGTACATACAAACATGCGTACGTGAACAAACCGTGACGTTTTAATGATACCCTAAACAATCTTATCGGAACACATCAACATATATACACCTTATATTTTGTATGTATGTATGTATGTATGTATGTATGTATGTATGTATGTATGTATGTGTGTATGTATGTGTGTATGTATGTATATATGGTGTATGTATGTGTGTATTTATGTGTGTATGTATGTGTGTATGTATGTGTGTATGTATGTGTGTATGTATGTGTGTATGTATGTGTGTATGTACGTGTGTGTGTGTAGGTATGTATGTATGTATGTATGTATGTATGTATGTGTGTATGTGTGTATGTGTGTATGTGTGTATGTATGTGTGTATGTATGTGTGTATGTGTGTATGTGTGTATGTATGTGTGTATGTGTGTATGTGTGTATGTGTGTATGTATATTTTGTTTGTATTTTATTTCTTTTTGTATGTAAAAACTCGTTGTATATATATATATGTGCAGTTTCAGTTATGATGATTTGTATATTTGGTTGTGTTTGTTTGGTTGTGTTTCCTTGTTTGTTTGCTTTATATTTGCAATGTTGATAATGTTAATTGTATATGTTTGATAACAACTGATTTTTACGATTAGGTTAACCATATGATAAAATAACAACCAACTTGTTTAAAATTACTTGTAATATGACCATGAATTGCAGCAGATTAGGTTAACTATGTGATAATGTTAATTGTATCTGCGCTGCTTTTTGTCTCCACAAAGATTAAAGTCAACGCGTTCTGAATCAAGATTAAAGATAACAAATTACAAAGACTAATTAAGCAGATTAGAAAAAAAAAGATGAACTGAATCGCACGTTTGTTAATGATTAAAACCAAAATAGTGTTTGTTAATGATTTTAAAAGTATATAAACCTGAGGATAAATCGGTGCACCACCATATGCAACAGCAACTTTCACACCAGTTTCATAGCAGAATTTCTTAGCTTTTTCAAATATCTAACGAAATAACACAGATCATAAGAACAATAGTTATATTATATATTCACGAAAAGATAGAAATGATGTGACGGTGAAACTAGTAATCGATAATCAATCAAACTCCGATCGAACGGTGTTTCCCGCCTTTTCATTCTCAAGTTTACAGTGATAAAATTACGAAAATAAAAATAAATGTTTAATGCTTAAGGAAGATACACGAAATCAACTCCGATCGAACGGTGTTTCCCGTCTTTTCATTCTCAAGTTTACAGTGATAAAATTACGGAAATAAAAATAAATTTAATCTTTAAGGAAGATACACGAAATAAAATAAATATTTAATGCTTAAAACAATAAAAAAAAATAAAAGCAATATGTCACGGTTTGGCCAACCGTGACATATAGCCCCCCTGCGCACAATCATACCCCCATAATTACATACCCAATCAATACCCCCATAATTACATACCCAATCATTGACCCCAGATCTAACTGTCACGGGTAGGGTAAACCGTGACAGCTAGATGTCACACCTGACCTAGCGGTCACGGGGAGACCTAACCGTGACAGCTTGGGTCGGTTTTCTCCAGGAAAAGCACGGTGCGCCTAAAATTTCCGGGTTTTTAACATGTTTTTAAAACCAGATCGGAAAATAAATCGGCCTGGGTGTTTGTTTTTTCAAAAAGTATTTTCTGATCTTTTTTGTCTGCGTCGTACAGACCACACGCAGACGTTGGGTTCTGCAGATTATTTGTTTTTTCCAAAGAACTTTCATTAAAAAATGTCTCCCTGGCGCTTGCGCAAAGAAGAAATGGAACCATCACTTCTAACCTCTTATCAATATTATTCACACTCCCTTTTTCCCCTTTCCCCTTCTCCACTGCATCTCATCTCCATAACATCTTCTCAACTTTGAAGTTCTCCCCATCTTCCCTCTCATCACCGCCGCCCCACCTCCCCCACCGGACCAAATGGCCGCCGCGACCGCCTCTGCCGCCGACCCTTCCATCGCTGCAGCCCTCCTTCGCAACACCGCAGCTGCCGCCCCCCCTCCCCTACCGGCTCTCCCCATCTTCCCTCTCACCACCATCGCCCCACCTCCCCCACCGGACTTGCTGCGCCGCCACGACCGCCTCCGTCGTCGACCCTTCCACCGCTGCAGCCCTCCTTCGCAACACCGCAGCTGCCGCCCCACCTCCCCCCACCGGCTCTCCCCATCTTCCCTCTCACCACCATCGCCACCACCTCCCCCACCTCCCCACTAGACCTGCTGCGCGGCCGTTGCCGCCTCCGCCGCCGACCCTCCCACCACTGCAGCCCTCCTTCGCACCACCGTGAAGGCACACTTTTGCAATTCATGCTCAATTGATGAGATTGATGTTGTTTATGTCGTTGTTGGTAGGGTTGCAAACGAACCGAACGAACACGAATAAGGCCTTGTTCGTGTTCGTTCGTTAAGAAATAAACTTGTTCATGAACTATTCACGAACACTTACCGAACGAGATTTCTTGTTCGTGTTCGTTCATTAAGAAAATGAATATGTTTATGAACTGTTCACGAACACTTACCAAACACAAATGAACACAAACAAAAGCAAACGAACACAAACAACTGTTCATAAACATGACGAACACAAAAAACTCATAAACACAAACGAATACAAATTATTATATATTTATTTTAGAATAAAATTTATATTTTTTATTACAAACATTACACAAAATCAATAAAAATAATAAGTAGTTAACATAAATACCAAAAAATACTTGATATATAGTTATAAAAATAACTGACACATTAATTAAGAATATAAACGAACACCTTAACGAACATAAACGAACACATTATCGAACGTTCACAAACGAACATTAACGAACATAAACGCACATATTATCGAACGTTCACGAACATAAATGAACGAACGCGCCTTGTGTTCATGTTCGTTCGTTTAACTAAACGAACGGAATTTTCTTGTTCATGTTCGTTCATTTACTAAACGAACGAACATAAACGAACTTCCCGTCGAACGGTTCACGAACTGTTCGCTGAACGTTCAGTTCGTTTGCAGCCCTAGTTGTGGATTGAAATTGGGGGAAGATGACATTTATTATTATTATTATTATATAGTTGGTTTCGACTGGAATTGAAAATTTCAATTTTTTAGATTACACTGATATGTAATTTTTGAATTGTCAATAGGAATTGAAAACTTTAATTTTCGTTGTACTTTTCAAAACATCATATGAAAAGAAATTTGTATATGAATTGGGTACGGTATTGATGACATGGTTCGTTTTTCTTTTCTTTAGATTGTCAATTGGAATCGAAAGGTAAATATGAATCGGAAAAATTGGATCAAAGACCCTCTGTTATACTTGTACAGTTATTTTAGCAGTCTACAGAGTTTAAAAAAACAAACAGTATTTTTCTTACAGACTGCAGACGTTTGATTCACCTCTTCTGCTGCAGGTGTTTGCAGATGTGGTCCGCAAACTGCAGACATTTTTCTGCAGAAAAAACGAACATCACCTAAGTCCACCAGTCGAAAGAGTCAAACTAGTGGAACCGGATTAAAAGGAGCATAAAAATTAATCTATATCTATTACATGTAATAAAACAAAGTTTTTGAGATGTCACATGTTAACAACTTAAGTATTCTAATCTTCATTTTCCCGTCTATCTCTCCTAGAAATGATAATAGTATATATAGTAAATAAATTATATTATTTAAAATATTTTTAAATTAAAAATAGATATTGTAAAATTTTAAAAACTTGATATCATAATGAAAAGTACACTTTAAAATATGACACAAAATCTTTTTTCAAAATACGAAGTATTTTAATACCATTTTTTTAAGTTTCATAAGATAATTATTTTTTAAATAAAATTAAAAAATGACCAGAAAATTTAAGAAAGCAATTAAAAAACACAATCTTATAAACTAAAATATTAAAATGTTATCATTGTTGTTTTTACTTGAACTACTTATTTATTTCTAACTCAATTATATCTTATTTACAAATAAAATTAAAAAGTATATTGCAAGAAGGAAAAAGGAATAAAAGTGAAGGGTGCCAAAATATAAAAAATACAAAACTTTATTATTTTATTATATAAATGGGTATGGCCGCCCATTTTGGTTTCTTCAACCTCATCTTCGACTGAAAAGAAGAATAGAGAAGTTCTCGGTTTTAGAGAGAGAAAGAGGAAGAAGAAGTTGCAAAGGTGAGTTTTCTTGAGTATATGTTCGGTTTTAACCGAATTCACAACTTCTTGACCGAAGTTCTTGATGTTTTAATGCTTGTTTTCGGGAATTTAAACGGAAGTGTCTAGCTTAAAGATTTGCTTCAAAGTGAGTTCTAGAACCCCTTTTTACTGATTTTCGAAGTGTTGAGGCTATTATGCATACCAAACAAAAGATTTTTAAAGTAATCATGAGCTTTTAGTATGTTGTTCGAATGTGCCTTGTTTTGGTATGTTTTTTGTAAAATTTCGTATTTTCGTTAAATTAAAAGTTAACTTATTGCATTCTTATAAGGATCCTTTATGCCAATTTATGAAACTATGAGGGCTTGTTTGAGCTTATTTGGTAGTTAGTCTTTAATTCTCTAATTTAGAAGTAAATAAAAATTTAAAATTTAACATAATAATAATACTACTACTACTACAACAACAACAACTACTACTACTACTACTAATAATAATTATAATAATAATAATAATAATAATAATAATAATAAAATAATAATAATAATAATATAATAATAATAATAATAATTTATAATAATAGTAATAATGATAATAATAATAATAATATTAATAATAATAATAATAACAATAATAATAATAGTAATTTATAATAATAATAATAATTTATAAACTTAAAAACATTCAAAACTTGAAGTAAAGGGGGTTGTTGTCATTTTGTTAAACATTAAAAAAAAGTTTGTTGCATGAAATAACAAGAAATAAACCGCATGGACCAAAGTGTAATTATTCAAAAAAAACCAACCACCCACCCACTTCTCTCTCCCCGAAATTCCGGCCGCCGCCCGGCCAAGTCCGGCGCGGCGCCGGCGAGCCTAAAACGCTCGAAAATTCAATTATTTTAACCCCAAAAACCGTTTCGTAACGTTCAGAGTGTAATTCGAACCTTAATACACACTTTAATCGCGTTTAAACATCGGTTTTTAGCCTAATCGATTACATAACCGATCCACATTAAATCTCCTAGCCGTTCGGGCATTTACACCTCGTAATAGACCAAATAAACGAACCTAAACAATCATCTAAACAAATCTTAATCATTTGCAACTCCCAATTCCTCCTGAATCAAACACAAAAACTAATTCGAACACCCTCTTCATCGCGACCTGCACACGAGTCGAACACCACCCTTTGGAGTCCAAGAATCAAATTTGGTAGAGGGCTTTTAGTCCTGACCATCAATAGAAGCGATCTGCAAGTTTAATTGGATTATCATTGGGGATTGCTCATCCATTGGGTACCAACGGTCACGACTTGTTCTTCGATTAGGATCACATTCGATTCAAGTATTATACGGTAGTTAATCACACTCACAACCTCGGTTTTACTTGGGGATTAAAAGCCCCAAGTTTAATTTCTTGATCATAATCGAATTGGGGTTCGGTTTGGAATTAAAGGATTCTAGGGTTCATATGTGATTTGCGGGTTTTGTTAATTTGGTATTTAAAAATTAGAGCCTGTGTTCTATCGTGGCTGTAAGCCTTAGTTCACTGGTTAGTCCCTTGTAACACATCCATGAGGTCCCGGGTTCGAACCCGGGCACCCTCATTTTTTTTTAAAAAAGCTTTTTCAGCCTTAAAACAATTATATAAAATTTCAAAAATTATAAAAATTAGTTTTATAAACTTTGTTTATTTTAAAATTTATCTAATTAGTTTCTGTAAATTTATTTCTTTAAACACCTTAACAATTTTTTATACAAAATATTTATAATTAGTTTATTTTTATAAAAATAAACTTTGAATAGTTGAAATCACTAGAATATTATTAGACACTACGTTATCTTTGATTATACATTAATTATGTTGATTATAAAATTCTATGTACATTTATAATACAATCATTATAAGGATTTAATTTCTTATAATTTCACAAACTACTATAAACGGTTAATAAAGTTTTCTTTCGTTGTATTAAAGTATATATGATTTCAATAACTAATCTTATTTATAAAAAGAAACCCTCAAATTTCTATTGAAACCCTAGTTCCCATTTAACATTAAACTTATAATTAAACGTTAATCTTGTATATATATATATATGTATGTATGTATGTATATGTATAACTAGGTACCTGGTGACGATTTACCTTGGAAAGACGCTTATCATTATATTTCTTAATAATCATCATTCCTATACCTAATTGGCAAGTGAGTATTTCTATACCCCTTTTCATACTTTCACACTTTGGGGTGAAACATGTTACGTTATAATCATTGCACTTGTAAACGTTTGAATCTTGTAAACTTATGGTAATTTACTTGTGTGTTGTGGTTAATTGAACCTTGTAGCTATCATGTAATATCGAATATATGTACAATCATTAACTATTGCTAGCCTGGCGACGTCATTGATCTATGGTCCTGACAAGCCTGCTTGGTTGATCCAAGTACACTTAGCTAATCGTATATACTTTTAACGTTTGAGACTTGTAAAACTTTGTCAAGGTTTGATTGTGCATTCTGTCTTACATCCCTAGTTACTTTGTTCACTAATTTACAACATGAATTGTCATCTTTTATATATACTTATGTATTGAAACTATGGAAATCTCACCAACATTTTTATGTTGACCTTTTATTTTTAACATGTTTCAGGAATAACCCAAGTATGCGTTCTACTCTTTGAAGCTTATCTCACTTAGAACTGGACTTAGAGAAATAAACAATGATCTTGTTACTTTCAACCTTGTATTTATGATGTATCTTTGTTTGAGCCTTTTACTTGTATTGTTACAATTGAATCTTGATTAATATAATTGGAATTTAAAATAGAGTTATGTGGCTGTGAACGATCTTAATACTCACACTTCGACGTTTCCGCCGTCAAGGTTGGGGTGTGACATTTTTAGAGGATGTTGTTGGGTTAGAATTGACGTGTGGCATGTTTTAAGGGCCTTAGTATGTTAGAATTGTGTTTATGTGAGTTTAGAAATGTTTCGGGTATTGTTTGTAGCATAGAAAACATTTCAGAATGTTCCCGTGCGTCCAACTTACCTCATACGCCTAACAGTCCTCATGCGCCCAGGGTCATGCACTCAAATAGTGGACATGCGTCTGAACAGTAGTCCATGCGCCCAGAATTTCCCATGCGCCTAAGTGTTGGCCATGCGCCCAAATAGTACCCTGCGCCTAGATTGCCCATGCGCCTAAGTGTTGGATCATGCGCCCAAATAGTGCTCACGTGCCCAGAGTTGCTCATGCGCCTAAGTTTTGATGCGCCTAAATAGGCCTCATGCGCCTGAATAGTGGTAAAATGCCTAAACAGGGCTCATGCGCCCGCATAGTGCTGATACGCCCAGACTGTTTACTTAGAATTTTTAAGCTCATGCGCTTGAAATGTTCCATGCACCCATTTTGAACTTAGGACTTTCTAAGTGGATTTTAAGGGGTAGATTGAGGAGATAGGCTCTGTTATGACGTGATGGCTTATGCTTGATGTATGCATGATAATGTGACGAGGTTGATGACGTGTATGTGTGTGAGTGATGTGTTATCTTTCTTCGTTAAAGAATTTTCAAAACGTATGTATTACGTTATGTAATATGTTATGTATGACTTTACGTGATATGATGTATGAATGAATGAATGTATGAATGAACGTAAAGTATTATATAATAAAGTGTAAGATAACGAATGATGAGTATGGAAGTGACGGATGATGAGATCCGTGTCGCGTACCCCGGTGCTGTGTCAGTCTTCGGACATGAGTTGGGGGTTTATTTAGAAGCCCCGACACAGTATCAGCTTTCGAGCATGAGTCGGGGGTATTGATTGAGACAGAATGACGTGTGAAGGAGATGGGGTCTTGATGCCCGCCCCGGTACCGTGTCAGTCTTTGGACATGAGTCGGGGGGTTTGTTTACAGGCCTCGACACTGTATCAGTCTTCGAACATGAGTCGGGGGTATTGCATATGAGGTGGGTGTTGGATCATGATAAGGCTGGTGCAACCAAAACTACTTCACATAGTCATTTTTTGGTACTACATCCAAAGGCTTCCGAAGCTGAGCAAGAGATCTTCCGAAAGTCTAAAGAACAACAGCTGAAGATATCTACTGAAGGCAAAAGCTGAAGTCAACTGCTGAAGACAACAGCTGAAGCCAACAACTGAAGATATCTACTGAAGACAAAGTCTGAAAGCTTCCGAAGACAAAGTCTGCTGAAAGAGCTGAAGACAAAGTCTGAAAGCTTCCGAAGACAAAGTTTGATGAAAGAGCTGAAGACAAAGTCTGAAAGCTTCCGAAGACAAAGTCTGATGAAAGAGCTGAAGACAAAGTCTGCTTCCGAAGACAAAGAAGACTCCAAGCCTCGGAAGAAGCAGTCTTCCGAAGAATAAGTGCCTTCGGAAGAAGTTATTCTTCCGAAGTACTTTATCCTTCGGAAGACATTGCTATGACCAGCAGATAAAAGTATGGTCCCTGACAGTCCACTGTAGACCTCTGATACAGCATGGCATCTTCCTAAAGAGCCATGTTGTTGACCATACTTTATTCTACTGTTCACCTTTTTATGATAGTACATGTTACCAACTTTAGTTGGTGACAAAAGGTAAGTCAGGGACATGTCCTGACTACTAACTCTCAGGCAAAATGTCTGAAAGACCTCACCTAGAGTCTTGTAGTATAGATGTAAGGTTAGAGGTGTCCAGCTGGTATCAAAGTATATCCGGCTGTAGGTAGTATTATATATATCTTCTCCTTGTAACTCTTTAAAATAAGCGATTTGAGTCCAAGAGTCTTGTAATCCTTTGAGTTGAGAGGCAATATATAAAAGTACCTTGAAAATTTACTTCCTGTGTTAATTTTCTTACTGCTTGTTACTTGTTATATTGTGATCAACTCTTCATAGACTACTTGCTGAGTGTTATTCACAGTGAGTTGAGAGAAAAAACCACCCATATTCGATCCTGCAATTGGTATCACAGCATCAGGCTCTTGATTGTGAGATCTTACCATCCAAATCAACCTGTTTTTCACTCCTCACTACAAACCACTCACTCAAATGGCTGCTCTCTCCAAGGCTGATATGGAAACCGGTACCATGACCAAGTCCCCACTGATCACCCCTGAAGACTTTGACACATGGTGTATCAGAATGGAAGGCTTCATCAAGTGTCAAGATTCAAGGATGTGGGACTCCATTGTCAATGGTCCTTTCATACCAAGCACCACTTCTGCCACTGGTAATCGCATCATTCCAAAAGATGTTGATGATTACTCAGAAGAAGACAGGAAGAGAATAGAGCTGGATCAAAGGGCTATGACTTCTCTCCAAACTGCTCTCCCCAACTCCGTCTACAGACGCTTCAAGAAGTGCAAAACTGCTAAAGATTTATGGGAAGCACTGAAGCTGATGTATGAAGGATCCAAGGAAACCCAAGAGAACAAGAAGGATCTCTTGAAGCAGCAGTTTGAGAACTTTACTTTCAAGGCTGGTGAGACCTTGACTCAACAATACTTCAGGTATGTTGAGCTAGTAGATACTCTGGAGGATATTGGAGTAGCTCTTGAGAATAGAGACATAGTTAGGAAGTTCATGTCTTCCCTTCCTAAACTATGGATACATTACTGTGTTGTAATCAAGAGAACTTCGGACCTTAAGACTCTTACTCTGACAGAGTTGTATGGTATCCTAAGTGCATTCCAGATGGAGATGAACATGCAGAACTCCTCTGGTCACTCCAATAACCAACTGAGTTCAGCCCTTCATGTGGTTGAAAGGGAAATCACAGAACCACAACATCAGTTGTTGTGTTACCCTGACAACTGACACAGCGGACCTTACATTACTCTACCTGAGACTCCAAAGTCTCAAAAGGTTCAACACAACTCCTCTCAGGATAGTTGTGCCTTTGTCTCTGGAAGTGGACACTCTGGTGATTTTCAATACTGCTTTGATGATCTTGAGTGCTTCAGTCCAGATGATGTGGAGTATATGGATATTGTCCAGCAGATGGCTCTTTTAACTTACAGAGCGAAGAAGTTCTTCAAGAGAACTGGAAGGCAATTCCTTGAAAACCCAGTCAACAGCAGGTTTGGGTTTGACAAAAGCAAAGCAAAGTGTTACAACTGCAACCAACTTGGTCACTTTGCTAGGGAATGCAAGGCTCCCAAGAACAACCCGGGAACCCCACAGGCCTCCACACATCCCACTGCTTCAAAACATGAAGAGAAGTCAACTGAAACACTGCTGTGGCTCAAGAAGTTGACTGGAGCTTCATGGTACAGGATGTGACTCCTGCTCAAGCACTCATGGCCGGAACAGATGATGATCAGGTATATGAACATCTTTGTACTGCTGCCTGTATTGCTAAAATTAAACTTTATAAGGATTACATTTCGGAAATCAGATCTGAGGTTGAGTCTTTAAATGTGCTAAAATCTGATTTTAAGAGAGCTAAATCTGACTACCAAAAGAAAATTGAGGAGTTAGAGAAAACTGTGTCTCTTTTAAAACATGAAAAGACTAATTATAAGACTCAAATTAAAGATCTGATATCCAAACTATCTAAGGTTCAAGCCCAGTTAGTCACAGCTGAGGCTCAGGCCAGGAAGCAAGCTATTGCTGAGCAAAGCTTCCAAACTATTCTTGCATCAACCTCTCATTCCAAAATGTTTTATCAAAACAAAGAAGGGTTGGGAACCAATGAAATAGCTCCACCACACTCTTATAAGTCTATTAGACTACCTAGATGTGGTACTGAAGAGTAAGAGGTTCCAACTGCTGACCCTTCTCCATTGGAACTAAAGGATGAGGCAGAAATAATGGCCACCACAGGGGAGAAACAAGAGGATACACTCATCTCCACCTGTGAGGACCAAATCCTAACCACTAAGGCAAGAAGAAGCAGAGCTAAAGCTGCTAGAAGGACTGCCAAGAAGGTTGCAGAGTCCAAGCTTAAGATCGACCCAAAGCAAAAGGGTGTCTTCATTTCTGCCGGATTTCAAGTGGTAGGTACTTCTGATTCAGGAAAGGAGTGTAATACCAGCACTCCTGTCCTACTGAAGGATCAGAAGTTGAAAGAAAAAGTTGCTGATGAAGAGAAGAAACCCAAGAAACAGCAACCTGCAAGTTCCCAGAAGACTAACATTGCCTGCATAATGTGTGGTCTGCACAACCACATGGCTAAAGATTGTTACTACAATCCAGCAAGCACAAATTATGCAAATAATGTTAGAAAAGAAGGAGTCAGAGAAGGTTTCTCAGTTAGACCACTTCAAAAGGTCCAAATGATGAAAAAGGGAAAGTTGGTCTCGGAAGCCAAGTTGCTTTCGGAAGAAACTACTTCTTCCGAAGGGAAAATGGCTTCGGAAGCCAAACCTTCTAAGGTTCGGAAGAACAAGAAGGCTCCCTTGAAACCATCTCAGAAGAAGACTACTTCGGAAGAAAAGGTGGTGAAGGCTTCTTCCGAAAAGAAAGAAGCTTCGGAAGAAGGCCATGCTGCACAAGCTTCAACAAGCTCATCTTCAAAGATCAACCAAGGGATGGATTGGAAGATCAAGGAAGATGCTGCAGCCCAAACCTCTTCTTCAACAATGACCTCTATTGAACCCCAATGCATATCTTTTGGTTCAATTATGTCACTATCGTTAGAAGAGTCCAAGACCAGCAAGGCTTGGGCTTCCAAACAAAACTAACCATCTCATCTTATGTGCAGGGACGTCCATTTGACAAGAACAACAATGTCTGGATTGTAGATAGTGGATGCTCCAGGCACATGACAGGGAACAGATCTCTCCTTCAACAATTCCAGAACTTTGATGGAGGGCCTGTCCAATTTGGAGGTGAGGCCGGAGGATATATTTCTGGCAGAGGAAGTATATCCAATGGCAGAATAAACATTGACAAAGTTCACTTTGTCAGACAGCTTGAACACAATCTGTTAAGTGTTTCTCAATTCTGTGACCAGAAGCATCAGATGCTCTTCACAGAACATGAGTGCATTATCCTCAAACCAGGGATGACAATTCCTCCGGAATTGGTGCTTCTTAGATCTCCCAGGAAAGGGGATATGTACAAGCTGGATATGAACAATGCTTCTCCTATGGGTGAAGTATCATGCTTTCTTTCCAAAGCTGATAGTGATGAGTCAACACTATGGCATAAACGCATGTGTCATGTGAATTTTAAAACAATGAATAAATTGGCTAAAAATAACTTGGTACATGGTTTGCCTAAAAAGGAATTTTTCTGCAAAGATAACTGTGTTGCATGCTGAAAGGGAAACAACACAGATCATCTCATAAATCCAAATGTGTTAACTCTATCACTACTCCATTACACTTATTGCACATGGATCTCTTTGGACCCACAAGTATAATGAGCATTGGAAGAAAATCATACTGCCTTGTGATAGTTGATGATTTTACAAGATTTACATGGGTATTCTTTTAAGAAGTAAAGATGAAACTGCTGAAACTTTAAAATCTTTTATCCTTAAAATAGAAAATCAAATTGATCAAAAGGTTAAGATCATTAGAAGTGATCAAGGGACTGAGTTTAAGAACTTCGTTCTTAACTCATTCTGTGACTCAAAAGGGATTGCCAGACAATACAGTGCTCCCAGAACTCCTCAACAAAACGGTGTTGCTGAGAGGAGGAACATGACACTTATTGAGGCTGCTTGGACCATGTTAGCTGATTCGAAGCTACCTCTAACATTCTGGGCAGAGGCAGTCAGCACTGCATGCTATGTGCAGAACAAGGTTCTTGTAGTTAAGCCCCATGGAAAAACCCCTTATGAGTTATGGAACAAGAGGCCACCGTTCATTGGCTTTCTAAGGCCCTTTGGCTGCAGGTGTACCATACTTAACACAAAGGACAACTTAGCAAAGTTTGCTGAGAAGTCGGATGATGCTATCTTTATTGGATACTCTTCTAGCTCTAAAGCTTATAGAGTATACAATATCAAGAATCAACAATTTGAGGAATCATCCAATATAGTTGTTAATGAGCACACTCCTTGTGTTAGGGGGAATGGACCTGAGTATATCTTTGATTTAGAATTGTTTCCAAACTATTCTAATCCATCTTGTGAGAATGTTTCAGCTGGAACAGGTGCTCAAGAGAATGCTGATACTGATGCTGATGCAAGTCAACTGTTTGAGCTTCCCAGACCTCTTCCAAATTCTCCAAGAGCTGAAAGGCAACAAGCTTCAACCATTCACAGATCTGATAGTGTAACTATCTCCAGGAATAATGAAGCTTCAACAAGTGAATCACTTGATCAACCTCAAAGTTCTTCAGGTGATCCATTACAACACCAGGTTGAGGGAAGTAGTATTCTGAAGGAACAGGCAACTGTTAATCCTACTTCACAACCAACCATTGATGATGTTTCTCAATCATTCAATCAGTCCTCATTGAATGACTTTGAAACAGCAGTTGGACAGAGTGATCCAGTTCCTGATCAGAATATGTCTAACCTAGACTTATCTCTGCAACTGGAAGTGATTCCTCGTCTTAGGATTCACAACACTCATCCAACTGAGAACATCATAGGGAATGTCTCTGAGGGTGTGAGAACCAGAGGACAAACTCATCATGGGAATGTCTGCTTGTATTCATGCTTCTTGTCTCAGATGGAACCAAAGAAGGTAGAAGATGCCTTAAAGGATAGTAGTTGGGTTGAATCGATGCAGGAGGAGCTGCTTCAATTCAGAAGACAAAAGGTCTGGAATCTATCCATCTGGTCAAGTACCCATAGGCACTAAATGTGTTCAGGAACAAGAAAGATGATAGAGGCTTGATTATCAAGAATAAGACAAGACTAGTAGTTCAAGGATACACCCAGGAGGAAGGAATCGATTATACTGATGTCTTTGCACCTGTTGCAAGACTTGAGGCAGTTAGGATCTTTCTTGCTTATGCTGCATCCAAGAACTTCACAGTCTACCAACTTGATGTCAAGTGTGCTTTTCTATATGGGGATATAGATAGGGAAATCTATGTATGTCAACCTCCAGGATTTGAAGACCCACAGCACCCCAACTACGTGTGCAAACTGGATAAAGCTCTATATGGGCTGCACCAAGCACCTAGGCTGTGGTATGAGACCTTGTCTCAGTTTCTCCTGAAGAATGGATACACTAGAGGTACCATCGACAAGACTCTTTTCATCAGAAAGAGTGGAGAAGACATTTTGCTTGTACAAGTCTACGTTGATGACATCATATTTGGTTCTTCAAACGACCAAATGTGCAAGGACTTTGAAAGCATAATGAAGCAGAAGTTTGAGATGAGTTTCATGGGAAAAATGGACTTTTTCCTCGGAATTCAGGTGAAACAGATGAAGGAAGGGTTCTTCATCAGTCAATCTAAGTATGTCTCAGACATCTTAGATAGATTTGAAATGAAGGATTGTAAACAGCCAAGACACCCAACCCAGAAACCATAATCTTTGCCCTGACTTGAGGGGAGGATACTGATCAACATCAGTATAGAACAATCATTGGTTCTCTGATGTATCTCACTGCTAGTAGACCTAGATATCATGTTTGCCACATGCATTTGTGCAAGATATCAGGCTGCTCCAAAGGTGTCTCACCTAGCTGCTGCAAAGAGGATCCTCAGATACCTTAAAGGAGCACCTAAACTAGGTCTCTGGTATCCAAGAAATAGTGATTTCAATCTCTATGGATACTCTGACAGTGACTATGGTGGCTGCAACATTGACAAGAAATCAACATCAGGAGGATGTCAATTTCTTGGTGGAAGGATTATTTCATGGCAATGCAAGAAACAATCCTGTGTCTCTACATCAACTGCTGAAGCTGAATACATTGCTGCTGCTAGCTGCTGTGCTCAACTGCTATGGATTCAAAATCAGATGTTAGACTATGGATTCAACTTCATGACTACTCCTATCCATATTGACAACAACAGTGCTATCTCCATTACTAGAATCCGGTGAAGCACTCCAAGACAAAGCACATTGATATCAGGTATCATTTCATTAGAGATATTTATGAGAAACAGCTGATAAAGTTAATCAAAGTTGACTCAAATGAACAATATGTTGATTTGTTCACAAAGGCATTTGATGAACAAAGATTTAAGTATCTCATATCAGCAATTGGGATGATAAACATTGAATAACTACCTCTTTTGAAAACCTTTTTAATATGTAAAGTCTTGTGTCAATACAATTTAAGCCCTGTTACAAAAGATCTTTAAATTATTCCAAGTGTAAATTCCTTCCGAAGAGGAATTAACTCTCGGAAGATATTCTTGAATATCTTCTGAAGCCAAATTCCTCAATGGAAATTTCTTCTCGAAAGAGTTTTGGTCTCGGAAGAAGCGATTGATCTTACATCAGATCTACTTCCGAAACTTATACAACTCTCCATTCGGAAAGACAACTTTACCTTCGGAAGCAATGCCTTGCTTCGGAAGATAAAGTGCCTTCAAAGGACAATTTTACCTTCGGAAGCAATATCGTGCTTCGGAAGAGAAATTGCCTTCGGAAGAAAATTACCTTCGGAAATGTTTTACCCTCGGAAGTAAAGGTTTTATATGTAACGGATATCTTTTGGGCCCCACTCTGTAAAAAGTAAAGATTTGTTCATGATGGTCAGATTATTTAAAATTATCCTTGCCACCACTGTCATTCTCCGCCGTAAACTACCATACCACCCACAGTAACCCCAAACAGTTACCCTATTATCGCCACTACCACAATTCACCTCTTTTTAAATAATCTTGACTGATCAATTTCATCTTCTTTTACCAATTTACTGCCCTAACTACTCCCTTCACTGTCAAACCTGCAATTTCACCCAAATTTCAAGCTTACCTTTTCTTCAATGGCGCTAAACCCTCAGCACAACCAAGTCGCATTACTTGATTCGTCAAGGGATGCTGACTTCACCCAAATCATCACCTTTCTTACCGAATCCACATACCTCATGCACTTACAGTTAACCCCACCGTATACTCCAACCATATGTCCGAATTCTGGAGCAACGGTCAAACTGCAGTTTTGAATGGGGTTCGAGTCCTGAGAACCCGCATTTGTGGCCAAGAGTTGGTCATCACTGAACAATCATCAGGAAGCATCTCGAGCTTCATGATGATGGGGCTACTACTGAGTTCCCCAAGGAAGACTTGGAAGGCACTTATATCCTCATGGGATATGGAGGAGATGTCAGCAGATCAACCGTGTACAAATTTAATTTCTCTTACCATTGGAAGTTCCTGCTGCATATTATCCTGCATTGCCTCTCCAACAAATCAGGGGGTTGGGATCAAATCCCATATGAACTAGGATGCCTAGTTCATGGGTTGGTGAGAGGTCTTCGCTTCAACTACTCACGATTTGTGTTGACCAACCTTATCGGAAATATGAGCAGTGATACATTCTTCATGTATCCCGATTTATTCAACACATAATCAACTGTGAGATGGAACCAAGCAAGATTGTCTGCGCAGCTGCTCTTACTGTTCCACAAGTGAGACCTACCATCTTCAAGATACTGAAGAATATGTCCGCCAACTTCACTGGAAGGTACACTCCACTACCTCAAGAGATGACTGAGCGCATAGCTCCTGGTGACATCCCTGTTATCCCCACAGGTGATGAACCCACACCAGCAACATCCACCACAATGCCAAAACCTTCTTTACCCATCAAAGCTACATACCAGAGACGTCTAAAACGAACCATTGTTCAATCTACTCTGATTGAACAAGCTCCTCCTGTTCACACCCAAAGGGCTAGAGTGGAATCATGGGCTCCCACTCAGTCTGAGGTCACACCATCCTTCACAATTGACCTCAATGTGGGTTTTGAGCCTCCTCAGTCTCAAACCCTGAGCCCGAACCCCAAGCCTTAAGCCCACAGGGTGAGTCTCTACACTCCCTGTGCAGCCTTCTAGGGACAGCCCCACCATAGGCTCAATGCCTATAGACATTGATCTAGGTCCCGGGTCAGTAGGTTTAACTTCCCTATCTTTCACTGACCTTTTACTCCGCACTGATGAAGAGATTACATCTCTCCATGGCCATGAAGTTGATCTACAACACCCTCTGAAAGATCAACAGAGCCAAGAGGGATCCCTTGTCTCTAGCCCCCATCAGCAGCCAATTACTGAGGTGAGTCCCACTGATGTGGAGGGGACTCATGTAGGCTCAGCTGCCACTACTCAGAGTCTCTCATTGAGCTCTCAGGACAGTGGTAACATAATTAGGACCGAGTCTACGACAACTTTGCCCATAGACATCTCTGAAAGAGATGACTCTGAGAAAAGGAAATGAGGGTGCCAAGAAGCCACATCTGGTGGTGAGACTGAGCATACTAGGTATGTTATCTCATCTCCCCGTGATTCTTCTCATGAAGATGAGGGAAGTATGCAACTAACACTTCAGTACTTGCTTACTAAGGTCTCCAACCTGGAATCACAGGTAATGATCTTAGAATCAAGGACTCAGTACTTAAGATTAACACTCTCAAGGCTAAACTAGCTGAGAAACAGACGGAGAGGTCTGTTAGGCATGTACCAATTCAGGTCTCACTGACTTCTTCCTCTAGCTCATCTAGCTCTCAAGATGATGCTACCAAAAAGGGGGAGAAAGTTCAGAGACAAATATTTGAGGAACCACAGACCCAATCCCTTACTTCCCAACTCATCACACTACCCGAGTCATCTCAATCTTTTCTAGAGATTGACTCAAAGATGCTTCAAGATCTTTACAGACTTTTCACAAAGTTTGTATTAAGATCCTCCCTAGAACAGCCCAGCCCCGACACCACACATATATTTTGGGGCTGAGGAGCTTCAAAGACTGACTACACCTTCTACCACTGTGGAAGAAGTTGGTCAACCTAAGGTCCACATGGAACCTGAGATTAGCTTCGAAGGGGAAATGGGGACTGATGGCCCAGCAACTGAAACAGATGGGACAAAACTTGCAGCAGTCTCATCTTCCGAAGCTCAAGCTGAAGCTTCCGAAGCTTACATGGAAGCCTCGGAAGAACAAGAAAAGTCTTCCGAGGCCGAAATAGAAGCTGCGGAAGGCTTATTTCAGATGTCCGAGGAACTGACCATCACAGATGTTATTGCTAAAATAGCATCTGAGGTGAGCAGGGAGGACATTTCTGACATTCCTCCAACCCAAACACTAGCTGAACCTCTCTCTCAATCACAACCCTCCATCCAAGAACCACCACAGTCAAGCACTGCCAAAGACAAAGGAAAAAGAAAATTGACTGCGGAAGAGCTTCAGGAGGAGGAGAGGATTGAGAAACTCAAAAAGAAAGGTAGGTTTCCTACTGAAAAGCTGCTAGCTGCTAGTTCTAAGGCAGCTGCAACCAATCAGGAAGAGATCAACCAAAGAGAAGGACAACACTCATTGACCAGCTCATCAGCCTAGGAGCTGCCAATGAGGAGATACTTCTGCTACCACTAGAGGAGTTAGTGACTTTGGAGAGGTCACAGGCTAAAACAAGAAGAAGAAGCCAGGTTGGCCTTGGAGAGAGAAGAAGAAGAGCGAAGGGAGGCAGCCCTGAAGCTGAGAGAGGATAGGATCGAGTTCCTACTCTCAAGAGGCTTCAGTCTTCCTGAACTGTCTCCACATGACGATGACATGATCCTGCTGCTCCACAATAAAGAGCAGGATCAAATGGAGAATGAAAGGAAGAAGGCTGCTAGGGAGAAGTTGACAAAGCCTGGATGAAAGAAGGCTCATGGCTTCTCTGGTAGGCAGGTGGGACCTAGAAGGACACTCCAACGGATAGTCAGTGAAATCAAAGCTGACATCCGTCTGGGGAAGAGAAGGGAGATGTACAGGAGGGTACAGGGAACGGTCTCAACCCCAGCCACTCAACCACAGCCACAACCCACACCAGAACCAACCCCTTTTCCCATCAAAACCGAACCCACTGATGAAACCTTCACCCCTCAACCCACAACTCTACCCAAACCTACCACATCACCTCAACCACCCAAACTACCCATCCTAAAACCCAAGACACAACCCAAAACCACTAAACCTAAGCCTACCCAACATAAACCAAGACCATCCCCTCAGCCTCCTCAACATCTCTCCTTTGAGGAAATAAAGGAGTTCAAGACGAGGCTCATCAACTGCACCACTTTGAGCAGCATCTCCTGTGAGGGAGAGCTTATCAACATCACCTATGTTGATAACTCTTCAAGCTCCCTCACCCTAGGCCAATTTCTTGAGTTGCCTAGAGACACTTTGGGCCAGGCTGCAAGACTTCTTGGTCTCAACTCCGATACCCTCAATGCTGAGGAGAAGAGACTAAGAAGGAGACTGGTGACTCTACTGGATACAAGGAAAGAGGACAGGATTTCTAGTCAATCTGCTGGACCTAGGAATGCTATAATCCAGTGGAGGTTCGATGAACCTTCTCACAACTTTGTTGTGGAAATGGAGAATGGTGAAACCAACAGGCTCAATGCCACTTCTCTCCTGCATCTCAGCAGATTTGATCTTGCTGAGCTTGCTGAGAAGCCATTCTCCAATCCCTCCAACTCTGAGACTGCTGCACATATCAGAAATCATATCAGCGGTCTCCACTTGGCTGAACAAAGTAGAAGAGCCAAGATTGCAGAAGAGTTGAAACTGAAAAGAGTGGAAGACAAGGAAAGACCAACCACCAAAGGCACAACCTTTCTACAGATGGTGGAAGGTCCTGAATTGGAACCAATAGTTAGATGGGAATATGACTATAGTTCCCATCAACTAACTCTCTTCAGAGGGCCACAAAAAAGGGTACATATAATCCAAGGAGACAGAGTGGAGGTTTTGTCTACCAAGGATCTGTACAAGATTCTCAGCACCACATCAGGAAAGAATGAAGACACTAATAAACACCTACTTTCCATAGTGCTGAGAACTTTGAGAAGAAGAGGGAAGTGAAGTTTTGGTAGCATCAGCCTAGGGGGAGTTTGTTGGATCATGATAAGGCTGGTGCAACCAAAACTACTTCACATAGTCATTTTTTGGTACTACATCCAAAGACTTCCGAAGCTGAGCAAGAGATCTTCCGAAAGTCTGAAGAACAACAGCTGAAGATATCTACTGAAGGCAAAAGCTGAAGTCAACTACTGAAGACAACAGCTGAAGCCAACAGCTGAAGCCAACAGCTGAAGATATCTACTGAAGACAAAGTCTGAAAGCTTCCGAAGACAAAGTCTGCTGAAAGAGCTGAAGACAAAGTCTGAAAGCTTCCGAAGACAAAGTCTGATGAAAGAGCTGAAGACAAAGTCTGAAAGCTTCTGAAGACAAAGTCTGATGAAAGAGCTGAAGAAAAGTCTGCTTCCGAAGACAAAGAAGACTCCAAGCCTCGGAAGAAGCAGTCTTCCGAAGAATAAGTGCCTTCGGAAGAAGTTATTCTTCCGAAGTACTTTATCCTTCGGAAGACATTGCTATGACCAGCAGATAAAAGTATGGTCCCTGACAGTCCGCTGCAGACCTCTGATACAGCATGACATCTTCCTAAAGAGCCATGTTGTTGACCATACTTTATTCTACTGTTCACCCTTTTATGATAGTACATGTACCAACTTTAGTTGGTGACAAAAGGTAAGTCAGGGACATGTCCTGACTACCAACTCTCAGGCAAAATGTCTGAAAGACCTCACCTAGAGTCTTGTAGTATAGATGTAAGGTTAGAGGTGTCCAGCTGATATCAAAGTATATCCTGCTGTAGGTAGTATTATATATATCTTCTCCTTGTAACTCTTTAAAATAAGCGATTTGAGTCCAAGAGTCTTGTAATCCTTTGAGTTGAGAGGCAATATATAAAAGTACCTTGAAATTTACTTCCTGTGTTAATTTTCTTACTGCTTGTTACTTGTTATATTGTGATCAACTCTTCATAGACTACTTGCTGAGTGTTATTCGCAGTGAGTTGAGAGAAAAACCACCCATATTCGATCCTGCAATGGGATCTTTGTCGCGTATCCCGGTGTTGTGTTAGTATTCGGACATGAGTCGGGGGTTTGTGTACATACCCCAGTACGATATCAGCTTTCGAGCATGAGTCGGGGATATTGCATGGGACATGATTCATGTAATGGTAGTAATGAGCGAAGAAATGAATGAATGAACGAATGATGATGAAGATAATAATAATTAATATCAATGTTTACGTATTATGTATGACCACAAATAGATGTAAAGTTTGGTTTTTTAAAGGATGTAAAGTATTTTAATATAAAAGTAGAACTCACTCAGCGTCGCTAAATTTTGTATGCATGATAGTTGGCAGGTATCTTGTTGATGCTGAGGAGTTGCAGGCATGGATGCATAAGCTACTGGGAGCGTTTGAGGCTGGCATCCACATTTTAACATGTCATTGTATTTTGATGTGAAAACGAATATTGTAATGTAATGGAATGACATGTTTTAATTATTAATGAAAGTTTTAAATTCTGCTACAAAAGTATTATATGTTTTAAATGTGTTTTATGCTATGATTGACCAACTATGAGGTCTCCAGGAACGGGGCCTTACAGTTTGTGGGATCCAACTTCTCCAAAATGGCTTTCACCTTTTCGGAATACATCTCACTCATCTTCTGATCGTTCCAACGACCGGAACAGTGACACGCACATAGTTTCTTGGGCGCATTACACAGGAAGAATAGTTGACTGCCTTATCTCGAAAGCCATTAATGACTCTTGTTCCACCCAACAGATCAACCGTAGAGCTCCGAGCTAACACTTACCAGTGATTCTCGCCTCCCTTACCATCCCGTCCTTCTTAGAGGAGATGGATGAATGGAAAACAAGTAAACAGAAAAACTAGACTATGGTCCTTAACCAGGAGTTAGAAGCCTTATTTTCAAGAGGTGATGGGTGGTGAGTTTTTTTCCTTTTTCTTTTACAGAACTTAGATTGACATATTGACATTGTAGCGAGTTAATAAGTTACTTCTTGTAGATTTCATTGTCAAAAGTTATCAATCAAAGGTGTATCTGAGACATGCCTACATATATTATGATGATTTAAATATATGTTTAAAAAACACTCTCCGTGATTAAAATGGATATAAATTATCAATAAATGATTCCAAAATCATATTTGTAAGAAAATGAATATGAAGATCTTAACGAATATGAGGACGATGACTATGACGCTGCATGGACGAAAAATGATGATGACACAAACCTAGACCCGTTTGATGACAATACAACACATCCGCTGGCACGTTAGTTGGATTAAAGTATTATTGTGTGCTGTGTTAAGTATTATGGTGTGTTTTATAATTATGATGTGATGTAAGAATAATATAAACATGAAGTCACTCTTAGGTGATGCATGACTTGCCTTATTTTTCATGCATTATTAGTATCATAATTAAACCTTATGTAATGATGTCTTTCCTTGTTTAAAAAGAAGCATTCTCCCATTTGTAATCCAAAGCTTGAAAGAAAAAAAAAACTTTTTTCTATACATCCATCTCTAAAAAAATCTTTTTTCTATACGTTTCAAAATTCTTCTTATTAGTCTTTTCGATCTAATGTTCCAAGTCTGTCTCCTGTTCTTACTAGCTTTGTACAGATCATCTACACCTTACATTTTTTAAGTCAGCTCTTTGTTCTGCTAGCCTTCTATGTATTAACCATACACTCCCTGTTAGTGCATTGAAAATAAGATAAACATTTATATCACTCGAGTGACTTCATGCTTACATTATTGTTACATCACAGTATCGCACTATTAGAATAAAACACACCATAATACTTGCAAAACACAAAATAATACTTTAGCGAATAACGGCCAACGAATTCGTGATGCATTTGCCCCTCTTTAAATGATCATATCACATCCGTCGTCCTGATCATCATCATCATCAAGGTCTTTGGATTCATTTGCCTTGCAAGGATGAGTTTCGAACCGTTCTTGAGATCTTTTATTATTTTAAGCGCACATGGTGATCTTTCAACCATATGTTAAAACCATCCATAACATAGGAATGTTTCCGAAACAGCTTTTAGTAAAACATTATAAATTGCGACTTTTCCTTCAGAAAGATCTATATGTACCATATGTATAGCATTTGCGATGGTTCGAAATTTACATTTCCAATAACAAAAAATATTCCTTTTCTAATATTGATGGCTTAACCCTGAAATACCTCTACATATGGTTATTTTGAATCAGGATCTAACTTACAGAAAATTATAAAACTAATTCACCGAAACACATTATACAAAACTCCCTGTTCCTCAACCACATATATTTTTAATGTCTTCTCTAAGAACCATTATAAATCATCTTCTGCTATATTTCATTTAAGTTGGTAGATCTCACCTGATGACTTCTCCCTAATCACACTTGATAAAAACCACATTCTCTTTGATTATACCCGGTAAGGATTACCCATAACTCTATTATAATATAATGATATGATAAAACTCACCACTCACAAGTCACAAACACATGCAAGTATTTGAATGAATTTCATAATTCACCTAGAAAAAGAACATTCTTACAATAATCTTAGCTTAGGGTACATGAGTTATTGGTTCCCTGCATAAATAATCCACATTTTACCATACGGGTCTAATGTTTTTAACCATTAACTTTAAGTTGTGATATAAAGTTTAAGATTAGTGTAAAATATTGCATTAGTTTGTATAACTTGATCTGTTAAAACTGATCAACTCACAAATAACTTTCTTCTTGACAAATGAAAGTCTAAATCCATTTACTAGAAACAATGACATTTATGTTACATAAGATGCCAAGTTAATTTTAATCTATGAACCTGGAAGGAAAGGAAGCAGCCATCTTTAATCAATGAATGACCTTGGCCTTGATATATATAGCTTTTTAATCAGGTACCATTCAATTTTACATTCATAGCGTGCATGATCTGTCGTCTGATGCACAAAAGCTTTGTCAAGAAAGCTGCTGAATTGACGGTATCCAAATCAACACTACACACCTTGTTCAAACATCAAATTTTATGAAAAATGATCATTTGTTGCCTGCCATGTGTGAGCTTGATACAGCACCATGATCTTGACAATAAGAAATCCAAAAACATGTGCAGTCAGCAAATGTCAACAAAGTCCGAAGGGAGCACACTGTGTGGTGAAGAAATTACGATGTAGACGTGGCCAAACGGGTGAGTCAGAAGTGCTAGGTCATGGTTGCAAGGTTAGGTAGGGTGACCCTGAGTCCCTGAACACTTTGTCTACTTATATAAATGATTCAGATTATTACAAAAGGTGCATTATTCCTATAACAATCTAATTCTTTGAAAAGAAAAATCAATTTAGGAGGTTATGCATAATAGATACACTATGAGTGAACCATTTCCTTTTAAGCTATTTTCTATTTGACCCATTAGAGATGAAACATAACCCAAATTAGTCCATTCACAAGTCAATGGGTCCAGCTCTAGAAGGTAAATCATATGAATTACCCAGTATATCACTTGGCAGAAGATATGCGGCGCAAAGAGGAAATCCAGCTGCTAGAAGGAGCAGTTGTACTGTCTGCTGCGTGATTAGGGTTGGCAGAGTCTGGTGGCAAAGCAGGTTTTGAGGAGTATCTTTCAGGGAAAGCAGATGAAGATGGTGGTAGTCGTGAATGGTTGAAAGTCTGCAGTGCCCATATTTACAAAAGTCAGAAGGTAATATTGCATTATGCATTCGGTTTCCATATATATTTGCACAGGCACATACATATGGAGGGGGTCATAGTTTACAAAACCAATTTTAAGTGGAGAACTGCGAGAACCGCATAAACACATGTTGCTATTGCTTTTAGTGCAATACATAAGGCGGTCATTTAACCGCATAACTGTCACTCTCTCTCCCTCCCACTATATTGGGACAACACTGCATACAACGCTTGTGTAGTTCTCACAATTCTCTACTTAAAATTGGTTATGCATTGAGCTCAAGCCTCTACACACACACACATCAACAGATATATTAAGTAATGATCACACTTTCTTTTTGTAACAGATTACTCACATTTCTTTCCGGAGGATTGTCGGAAATCATTCTGTTCCCTGGTGATTTTAGTTGCATCCGGACTCCCGGACTGGCGGCAGTGTTTGATTTCATACGGTCTGTTAATTCAGCTGAATAAGTAGCATTATTGCTTCCTGCCATTGAATGGAAAACACTGGTTAGTTGCTATGCTTTACAAACTTCTTCGGTATGTAAAGATCAATCTGGAACCATTTCATCTATGCATATCCCTAATCCATGCAAGCAGCACCAAGAATATCTCTAACCTTGATGTTTTTCCATATCCTTCCGAATGGCTCCACTGCTGCTTTCTCCATGAACTGGCTGCAAAACATGAATATAGCAAAAATTAGAACAAATGATTAAAAAAATGCTTGGGAAAAGGACCAAAGTTTCAAGAACACTAACCAACACATGTGGCTGCGTTTTACTCTTTTGTGACTGTTGATACTTCAGAATAGTCCAATCAAAGATGTAATCAAATTCAAAACCTGCATAACAAAATATAACATCAGTGTTCTTTTTCAACTCAGTTAAAAATCGTAAGTAAGCTTAAAAGTGCCACTTAATATGAAATCACATGTAGGAATATTGCTATACGCATCAACATACAACCAAGATAAGTAACTTCTATAAGCTAGAGTACAGATCAATTAAATGTCAAATATATTAAATACCTTCACGAGCAAACAATTCTCGGAATAGACGTTTCAAGAATCCATAATCAGGCCGCTGATCAAATGTCAATGAGTGGCAATAATGGAAATATGATGCGAATTCTACAGGGTAAGACTTGCATAGAACCTTCACGAATCGAGGTTGTAGTCATAATACAATAATATATATGAAGATATAAACTCAATGAGATAAACACGTCGCATGTATGAACCTCAATTGGGGTTGATAACTTCTTCTCACATATTTTATCATACTTCTGTTTTTTGTGGCAGCTTTTAGACCCTGCCATGGAAGGCTAGACAAAAACTTTATGTCAACAAAATAAATACTTAAGTTGCACATTGGAACATAGATGCAATATGAAGCACCAAACCACAAAACTAAGTTGAAGAAACCAATTTATTATAAAGACATAGCATGTCATGGCAAAATAGATACCTTCCTCTCAAGAAATATAGAAGTACATATCCAAGAGACTCTAAGTCGTCACGCCTGCTTTGCTCTGTGAAAGAGACCAATAAAAGTGCATTAATATTTTTCCAGATCCGACATATGAAGGTGCTATCCGTTTGCTTCAGTTTAGTAAAGCTACTTTACCAATCCCAAGATGAGTATTGCAGCTTGCATAACGTGCTGTTCCGGTTAGATTTTTGTTTTCCCTAGGAGAGGTGAGGAAAAATCAGATCAGTCTCATTCTATATGTAGACATGCAGCTTGCAAAGTTTATCTATGTTGACCTGACAAGTATACCTGTAAGGAATATGTCGGTGGGTTGTTGCATCGCGATATCTTTTAGCAAGACCAAAATCAATAATATAAACCTGGGGAATACATTAGAAATAAAGCATTATTAAAAACTCAAAAAGGACATACAATGATTACATATGGGAAAATAACTTTTCAATCAGTAATAGGCACAGTTTGGTCCTCATTATCACCTGATTTGCTTTCCGACCAAGACCCATGAGAAAATTATCAGGCTTGATATCACGATGTAAAAAGCCTTTAGAATGTACATACTCAATTCTTGTTATCTGCAAAAAAAAAGATCAGCTACTTAACCTGTTTCAATGAAAATAGAAGGATGTATTGCAAGAGCACCAAACTATACTCCAAAAGTGAATGAAAGGAGAAAATAGATTTCTTAATTCTTAGGAACATGGAATTGATAAAAAATCTTTAGAAAAATAGGAGTGCGTCATTGTAACGGACATGTAGCAAGGAAAAACGTTTTTGTAGGCTGCGGGAATCTAATAGAGTAAAGTAGCTATGACATGGCAATGTTTTACAGGAAATCAAACACCAGATGACTAACAGAAACTATGAGGCCAAAAATATATAAGAGCTACAATGTTCAAATACAGTACCATTTGATCAGCCAACATTAAAACTGTTTTCAATTGAAATTTTCTCTCACAATAAGCAAACAAGTCCTCAAGACTTGGCCCCAGCAAATCGAGTACTAAAATGTTATCCTCTCCATCTACACCGGACCATTTTATGGCAGGTATACCACCTACAAGAGGAAACGAACATTAAAAACAGTCTGCATTGTGAAACAAAAGACAAAAATGTAAATATGTATCGTGATATTGCTATCAAAGCATACATACTTCCTCCCTGAAGAATATTGTATAATTTGGCTTCATAAAGAAGTTGCGGATGTTTCGTCTTATTATTCTCCTGCAGAATCAGAGACCAATATCACAACTTGAGTTCCTGATGCCAAACTGGTAGGTAATGCCAGTATGAAACCATAAGGTCCAAATTTCATGATAAACAGAAAATAAAACATTTTCAGTTTGGATTCAACCCTAAAATCCCCAACCCTACAGACCCAATTTCACATCCATTACCATCAAATTGAGTAATTCAAAGCATCAAAACCTATACAAGCCAACTGCAGGTCTACAGCTGAATTTTCTAGTATAATTTCACTATAACCAATCAACTAAACACTTTAACTCAAAGAAATTGACCATCAAACTAATCAAAAACATGAAATGAAAAGAAATCGAAACCAATTCAAGCTCAAAACTTACGATCTTCACAGCTACGATTTCAAACGTATCCACATGCGTCGCTGCACAAAAAACCTCAACTCTTTCAAGTTCAATTTCAACAAAAACTAAAAATTCATAAGCAGCAACAACAAAAACAGAAAATATTTGTAAAACCTAGATGAATTTCACCGAAGGATCCACTTCCGATCTTACGGCCGAGCTTGTACTTGCCGCCGACAATCCTATCCATATACGTGTATATGATTTTCAGATCAACAACAACTGATTGACGGAGAACGAAACTGGAGTGGGTCGTCTTCTTCGAAAGATTGGGGATAAAGATGAAAGAATTATTGGAGAGAAGGGAGGATTTTGTGTGTACGTATTTGTTATTATTTATTATTATTATTATTATTATGTTATTTTTTTATTATCATTATCAGAAACTCGGTTAGTCGTACCGTGTTTGGCTAGTTGATTTGGACCAATGCTTAGAGAACGATTATAGACATGAATGTGTAGTGGTGCGTCTAGTCAGGTCGAGTCGGGTCCCCGGGTCATAAGTTGTATCTAGTTGATTCGAGTGATTTTAGATAAGTGTGAGTTTGGTCCGGGTTAAAAACAGTTCTAAACAAAAGTTGTTCGAGTAAAACGAGACATTTTAAAAAATAACGTGACTAAAATTCTTACTATATTAATATACAAAAATCCAATGCGCCACATGACACCTTTAGAGGCATCATAAACACCCCCTCAAATGCACCATTTTTCCACCTAAAATTCACGCGTGGGTCTTACTCGACCCGTTTTCTTCCATGGATCATATAAATTTCTTATAACCCGTTTTGAAACCCTAACTCCCCAAACCTCTTCACCGATTGAAGTATCGTTATCAACCAAAATCAACCGGAGATCGATTCTTGCTGATTTCCGTTGAAGATTTTGTTCCTTCGATGTCGTTCGCGCCTCGTTTTCTTCATGAGGTATGATTTGTTAACGTTTATGCTTCGTTTTTCAAATGATTTAACCATTTGTTCATGTTTTTTTCTTACTTTTTTTTCAGCTGTTAAATCGTGTTCCTCTTATTTCATATATGATTTCTTATGAGGATATTTATCATTTTGAACTAAATTTTATTATATTTCTGTCTTCAAAGAATCTTAACTTTTCGGCATCGTTTTAGGGTTTTTGAAGCTTTTGTTCATTTTCGAAGATCTGTTAAACGATTCTGTGTTTTTCTGATACTATTAATTTTCAGATTTCGTATTTCTGAAATAACCTATGTTCGATCTGGTAAGGTATTTTGTGTATTTCAGATTGGATAATTTTAAGAACATTTCTTTTATTTCTTACTTAAATTTACTGTTCATAGTAGATCTGTAAATGGGTTTTACATTTTTCTGTTTGTATTGTTTTTTATTTTTCCAGTATCTAACTATTATAACTTTTCGGCTTCGTTTTAGGGTTATTTGAACCATATAATCATGTTTTAATCTTATTTTTGAAGATCTGTTCAATAGTTTTATGCTTTTCTATTACTACTATTTTTCAGATTTCGTAGGGTCTCAAATCACCATTATGGATCTGATGAAGTATTTTGTGTATTTCTTATTAAATTAATTTCCAAAATATTCCAAGATCTTAGGGTTTCAAGTGACGTCCAACACAGACCCGAGGATTTGTGAATGTATTTTATCATTTTTGTATTATTCTAGTATCTGTTAATTGATCTTTTAGTTGATTATTTGATTTTCATTTTGAACGTCTTTAATGATGTTTTGGATACAGGTTTAACATTATGTTTATGTATTTAGGTCAAGCAACATCATTCTTTCTGCTCGATTGATCTTTCATCGGATTTTTTTGCACCTGATTTATACACATCTCCAACCTACTTGGTGATTTTGTGTGATAAGAGGTTTTCAGCAAAAATAAAGGGAAAACTATATAGAGTGACATTACGTCCAGCTATGTTATACGGAACAGACTGCTGAGCCATAAAGAAATCGCACGAGAGACAAATAGAGGTCGCGGAAATGCGAATGCTGAGGTGGATGTATGGACACATAAGACTGGATAGGATAAGAAACGACGTCTTTCGACAGAAGCTAGAGGTGGCTTGTATCACAAATAAAATACGAGAAGGAAGATTAAGATGGTTTGGGCATGTGAAGAGGAGACCGATTGCAGCACCTGTTAGAGCAGTAGAGAACATTAGCGTAGAGGGTAGAAGGGGTAAAGGAAGACCTAGGTTGACTTGGGACGAGATAATTAGGCGGGATATGGTAGACTTGTATCTCTCTAAGCACATGATCAAGGATAGGAGTGAGTGGAGGCGTAGAATTAAAAGTAAGGACTTTTAGCGTGATCTGTGAGTAGGAAGGATAAATGAAGCCCTTTCTAGATGAAACATGCCGCATATTTTGTTGTATGCACTTTCTAAATCTTTATTGTTATTTACATATGTGTTGTATGATATATAATATGCTTGCTATTACTTGCTATTGATTGCTATTGCTATTACTTTTGTTATTGAGTTGGGGGTCTCTTTGGAAGCGGTCCCTCTATCCCGCAAGATAGAGGAAAGAGTCGCCACCAACTACCCCTTCCAGATCCTACTCTTGAGTGGGATATACTGGGTATGTTTGTTTGTTTGTTTGTTTGTTTCCAACCTACTTGGTGAGTTTTATTAGTACAAGTTTACTAATGGTTCTGATATTCCACCTTAACTTTAGAACAATTCAAATACTTTGGCACGTAGGTGGCAATTTTTGCTTTCATGTTAGGACACCGGTAGATGACCTTTAGATCTTGGTACATCTTGTCAGATCCAGGTAGTATCGAATAGTGGGACTTGTGAGCTTCATCCATCACCAGTTCCCTGAGATTCCCAAACAATGGAATCCATACCCGAACTTCATAGTAACAAAGCCCATCTGATTTATCCTGAAATAATTTCTTAGCTCCTTTGAGAGATTCTTACTTGATGCTTTGCTTTTGTAATGCCTCAATCTGGGCAGTCTTGATCTGTACTGGTAGGTCTGAATGAATGGTTAACTGTAATGCACGGACACGATGAGGTTTCAAGGTTTCCTTTCGGCTAAGGGCATCGAATACCATATTAGCTTTGCCTGGATGATACTTGATGGCACAATCATAATCATTCAGAAGTTCCAACCACCATCGTTGCCTCATGTTAAACTCCATCTATTCGTAAATATGTTGAAGGGTCTTGTGATCACTAAAGATCGTGCACTTGGTTCCATAAAGATAATGCCTCCATATCTTAAGTTCAAATACCATAGCTCCTAACTCCAAATCATGAGTTATATAATTCTTTTTATGCACCTTAAGATGTCTTGATGCATAAGCTATCACTTTCTCACGTTACATAAACACGCAACCCAAACCTTGGATTGACGCGTCATAATACACCATGAAGTCATCCGTTCCATCTGGCATCACAACTTGTCTTTAAGTGCTTGGAAAGCCGCTTCTTTATTACTGCCCCACTTGTAAATAGTTCCTTGTGAGTTAGAGTGGTCAGAGGCTGTACAAGTTTCGAGAATCCTTTATGGAACGCTGGTAATACTCGCTAATCCAAGAAATTGGCGCACCTATTGGCGCACCTCTGTAGGCGTTGTTAGTGCAGGCGAATTCTTGATTGCCTCAACTTTTGAAGGGTCAACATGAATGCCATTATTGTTAGCTGCATGCCCTAAGAATTATACTCCTCTCATCAAGAAGTAATATTTAGAAAACTTTGCGTATAGTTGTTCTGTCTTAAGAATCTCTAGAATAAGTCTTAAACGTTCCTCATGTTCCTCCCTATTCTTGGAATAAATCAGTATATTATCAATGCAAACAATTACAAACTTGTCTAAATAGGTCTTAAAGACACGGTTCATGAGTTCCACAATGACTGAAGGAGCATTTGTCAATCTAAATAGCATGGCAACAAACTCAAAATGCCCATATCAAGTTCTGAAAGCTGTCTTAGATATGTATTCTTCCCGAACCCTAAGCTTGATATCCAAATCTTACATCAATCTTTGAGTAGTAACTTGATTACTGAAGTTGATGAAATAGGTTGTCAATACACAAGAGAGCGTAATGGTTCTTTATGGTGACCTTGTTTAGTTCTTGATAGTCAATGCACATATGAAAGGTTCCGTCTTTCTTCTTCACAGATAACATAGGTGCTCCCCAGGGTGAAGAACTAGGGTGTATAAACCCTTTGTCTAACAGTTCCTGCAACTATTTTGACAATTCCTATTCGGTGCCAAGCGATATGGTGCCCGAGCAATTGGGCAGCTCTTGGTGTTAGTTCAATTTGGAACTCTACTTGCCTGTGTGTGGAGGAAGGACAAGTAAGTCCTCTGGAAACATTTCAGGAAATTCTTTAACGACATGAATATCATCAATCCTCTTCTCCTTTGTGTTCTTTTAAGTAACTAAAGAAAAAATTGTCGAGTGTCCTTTCCGTAAGCATTTCTGGGCTTTCATGTGGAGATGATGCTAACCACAACACCACTTTTGTCATCTTTAACTGTGAGTATCTCTCCACTAGAAATAGGAAGTCTAATGACTTTCTCATGACAAATAATTTCAGCTTGGTTCTTGGAAAATCAATCCATACCGACAACAACATCAAAGCTACCAAGAGTGACAGATAAAAGATCGTTATCGAATTCATACCCAAACAGTCCTATCTTACAACCATAGAACATATGAGAAGCTTCTATAATCTTACCATTGGCTATTTCTATCGTATCGTTCAAGTCTAAAGCTATTGATGTAACATCTAGCAACTTACTGAACTTATGAGAAATAAAGCTTCTATCGGCACCAAAATCAAATCACACAAAAGCAAAACAACCATTGACAGGAAATTTACAGGTTACAGTAGAAGGTTCATTTCGAGCCTTACCTAATCCAGTGATGATTGCTCTACCCTTAGCACCACCGTTGCTATTTCCACCATTATCCTTCATGTTATGCACCATTACCATAATTTTTTCCACCATTGTTATTCTTTTTCAGCTTTGGGCAACTCCTCTTGAAATGCCCGGTTTGACCACATTCGTAACAGCCCTTTTATTCATCCTGCTATGGTAGCGGATTGGTTGTTATGTTTACTCGGTAGTTTTTGGTAGCATGGCTAAATTTACCACACCTTTCACAATTGTTCTTATTACACGGCCCGTTGTGGTGGTAATTACACTTGTTGCATTTGGGAAACATTCCGCTATAACTACCGTTGTGCTGAGATGACGAAGATGACTAGTTAAATGAGCGGGAGTTTTCAAACTTCTTGGTTTGCTCAGGCTGTTACTGGGTTGTACCTTGTTTGTTGCTAGGACCAGATTCTCACTTACGCTTATTGCTTCCATCAGTGTTAACTGACGTAGAGCCGCACGGGGGTAGCTTTCCTTGTGCGACGGTCTGATCAATCAATTTATGGGCCAACCTAATCACCTCCTGTATCGTATATGGTCGAGCAGTAGTGACCATACTCTGGATATCCGGAGCTAACCAGTGAAGTTACCTTTCAATCCTTAGTCAAGGAGGGTTGATCATATTAGGGCATAGTGTAGCGAGCTCATGAGAGCGATTGGTATACGCCTCGATCTCAGAACCGTCAACTTGAGATTCTAGAATTCCATCTCCAATTTCTTCACCTCGTCATTGGAGCAGTATTCTTCCTTCATGAGGTTCTTGAAGTCATCCCATGAAGTTTGGTTGGCGATTTCTACACCCAACATTTTCACTTGGGTGTTCCACCAAAATAGGATAGCTCCATCCAATGTGCCTGTAGCAGATTTCCCACCGGCAGTTACATATCTCAAACACAAACTTTAACTTCTCAAACCACCGTATTAGTCCAACACCTCCTTCAACCCCTGTAAACGGGTTGGGTTTGTAGTCCATGAAGGACTTGTAAGTACAAACCCCTTGACCTGTAATGGATTTAGATCAGGACTTTAGAATTCTCAACAATTGTTATAATTTAACAGTATTGACAGAACGTTTACTTCAGGAATGAATTTGGTATTACTTACTAATCAGAGCGGGCTGTGGGTTTGGCTCGTGGATAGGCAACACATTAGCCACATGCTGATTTATAAGTGCAACCAGTTCAGCAGGTGTCATGTTAATGGTACCACAACCACGACCACGTCCGCGTGCACGTCCAGACATTCTTAACAATCATAATATACGAAAACAAGTAAATATACTGCATATCAACTCCATTTAAGTATAAGAAATTAAAATAATTTAGCACAATCACAACTTAATGTTCAAATAATAGTCTCTGATAAAATAAATTATAAGTACGTCTAAAATCAACTAAACCAAATATTAAAATCCAAATATGTCAGTCAAATGGGAAACAACCCTTACTATCTAGGTGCAAAGTAAACGAAAGCCAAATAAACAAATGAAAGGAACAAAATGGAAATCAATAAGAATCAACAGATCTTGTGTTGTTCTCAATCTCATCATCAAGCTGCTTCGCGAGTTCTTCCTTTAGTTCTTATTTAGGTGCCTCTTGTCACACCCCAACCTTAAAGGCGAAATCGTCGAGATGTGAGTGTTAAGATTGTTCACAGTCACATAACGCTATCTTTAAATGTAAATATTATTATCATAAGTTTCAATTGAAAATACAACCATAAGTCTAAACATGAAATAAGTTAAAACATAAAACAAAAAATAATCCAAAGCCCTTTATTCATTATTCTAGGTCCAAATCCTATATTTAAGCAACTTCAAATGATGACTTTAAACATGCGCGTTTCCTGAAACATGTTAAAAATAAAAGGTCAACTATAAAGTTGGTGAGTTTTCAAGGGTTTCATATACATTATAAACCGAAGGTTACAAGTAACAATTCATGTGATAGGTTACGAGTTAAGCAAGTTTATAGAACACATATAGCTACAATCAAACCTCGACTTAATTACAAGTTTATATGATTGGCTAAGTGTACTTGGTTCCCATTGACAGGATCTCAGCCTCTCGTGTTGATCAATTAGATTATGTTTGCAGCGGATTTAGCACATTAATTAGCAATTATATCAAGAACATAAAAGATATTGCAATTAAAAGCATAAACATAGAGAGAGAAGAGTTCTGCGAAACAATAAATGTTCTATTGGTCGCACGTTTCGGCAATTAAAACTGTATGGTTCCCCATCCTTTTATAGGCGGCAAAAGGATGGGTTGATGTCCTTTTTCTGACATCAACAGAATATTAAAATTACAGCTGACAAAACATAAAACTACTGAAGATGTCAACAGCTGACATCTTCTTACAAAAGTTTCCTAAGTACTGACAAAAGTAAAACTACTGAAATCCTACAACGACTGAAGAACAAGCTCTTCAGTCGTTTATAACTACTGATACTATAACAACTGAAGAACATGCTCTTCAGTTGTTGTACAACTACTGAAATAAAATAAACTACTGAAAAGGAAAAACCATCACAACAACTGAAGAAGATATCTTCAGCTGTTGTGACAAACTCTGAAACTTCAGCACTTGGTCTTCAGACTTTGGTCTTCAGATGTTTCATCAGCTGATGACTTCAGTAGTTGTCATCAGCTGTTGTCTTCAGTCGTTGTCTTCAGACTTTGTGCATCAGCAGTTGTTCATCAGTTCTTCAGTTCTTCAGACTTTGATCTTCACACTTGTCTTCAGTACTTGAAGTCTTCAGTACATGTGTTTATCAGTACTTTAGACTTAGTACTTGTCTTCAGTACTTTGGGATCTTAGCTGTTGTACTTCAGTTCTTTGAACTTCAGCTGTTGATTCTTCAGACTTTGTCAGAACAGCTGATGGGAGTCTTCAGCAGTTGTTGTGATGTCATGTGGGACTTAGAGGTTTTCCTGATCTTGGCTCATTGGTTCTTTTGGTCCAACAAACTCCCCCTGAACCAATGCAGCCAAAACCTCTAATTATTGGTTGTCCCACTTATTGGTGGCATAATGATTGGTCTATTTCCTTCTAGATCAGATTAGAAGTTGACCCAGATAAGCACTGGCCAGAGAGGTAGTCTCAAGTGTTTGTTTGGCTAAGTATGGATGGGAGCTCTGTCTTGGGGAATTGGACACAGAGCTGTTGCCCCATCCATGAGATCTACCTCCCACGTACAAGCCGGTAGGATTCTCGGGTGTAGGCCTGAAGAAAGATCATTTGTTCTTCTTTGGACAGGTCTTCAGGCACACCATCGAACAATCCCTCCCGACCGTACAGCTCTGAGATGTACTTGACCTGTTTTCCATTTGTGAGCTCAAGTGTTGTGATTTGCCTATATGCAAACTCATCAGGATGTTTATCCTCCAACAACAGGTTGAGCTCATTCCTTTGGAAATTCTCAAGCTTCTTATAGACCAAACCCTTCCTAACCACCCTATTATCTAGCATTGAAAAGGGTGATTGGCCGGCTCTATAAGCTTTCTCGAATTCCTCTACTATTTCCCAGGGTGGTATTACAAGAGCCACAGAGATCTCTTCATCTACGATTCTCTTTAGTTGGCTCTTGTATCTCACAGGCATGTCCTTCTTGACTATCCTGTGAGACACCCTTGGGTCAGGCCAAGTTCTCACCTTATCCCTTTCATATTGATAGGTTTGTTTCAAGGTGAATAATCTCAGAGCTTCTTTCTGCATGTTTATTATAGAGGTCGAAGCAGCATAACATTTGTCAATGCTTTTAGCATTTCCTCATCATGTCGCTTTTGCTGCTCCTCCTCTTCTAACTTTACCCTCATAGTGTCCTTCTGTGAGGTGGGAGTGATGGTTTGTGGTTTGGCTTTGGGTAGAGGTATAACTGCTGAAAGTGGCAGGCTATCCTCCTCATCCTCCTCATCTTCTTCTTCTTGCAGCCTCAACACCCTTCTCTTCTTCACCAAGGGT
Organism: Flaveria linearis; assembly: GCA_024085815.1. Taxonomy (NCBI): domain Eukaryota; kingdom Viridiplantae; phylum Streptophyta; class Magnoliopsida; order Asterales; family Asteraceae; genus Flaveria; species Flaveria linearis. The sequence continues at coordinate 28,250,525 of CM044014.1, forward strand.
GGATCATTGGCTGCGGGTTTTGTGGTGAAGGGGTTGGTTTTGTGGGTTGTGGTTTGGTTGTTGGTGTGGGAATGTTGGCAGGTACTGCTAGCAATCTAGATATTAGAGAAGGCTTAGTCTGTTTTGCTAGAAGTGTCCTGTTCCCAGCACCGGCTTCAGAAAGGGCCTCTGCGACCAGTCCCTTAGTGAATCACCAGCAGAACAGATCTTGGTGGTTATAGCCAAGATCCTGTCCCTGGTCCATGCTTTGATGTCAAGGACTGGTCTGCCCAAATACTTCGAAATGAATCTACTCATAGCCTCGAGTTTCTTTTGATCCTCTTGGCTATAAGTAGACCATCGGTAGTTTATCTCTCTTCTCTCCATATTCCTGATCTCTTGATCTAGCAGGCCAGTATCCTTGTCAAAGCCTTGCCTGAACAGCTGTTCAATGACAGAGTCCATTGAACGGCTATGCTCAGCATCAGCCTCCTTGACAAGGGCTGCTAGATCAGGATCAGCACTCTCCCTCACCTCTCCTCTCTTCTGATAAGTGACACTGAAATCCTTTTGGATTCCAGTCACTTCTTTCTCAGCTCTCTCCTCCTCCTCCCTCCCCTTCCCCTTGGTCTCCTGAACCTTCTCCCTCTCAACCACCTCCTTTCTACCTACCTCTATCTCCTCCTCTCCCCTCTTCCTCTTACCTTGCACTGAGGTCTCCCCCTTTTTGGTTGCATTGGTTGGGGTTTGACTCTCAGCAAGGACTTTAGCAACAGCAACCTCCACCAGAGGTTGGATATGTGTGGGAAGCCTCTCATCAATGGCTTTCATCACAATTTCTGTGATTATGGGTGTGATGAGAGGCAGGGATTTCTGGAGGATAGCATCTAGCTGCTCAGGGGGTTCTGACCCTGAGAGCTAGTGCCAGAAGCAGAGGCTGGTGGCTGAGTTTGTGGGAGTGGCTCAGTGTGTGTGAGACCTTCGGGTGAAGGTGCCATCTGTGGGTTGGTGGTGGCAGATGGACTTCTATCTTGAGTCATTTGAGCAAGCAGCTCTTTGAGTCTGCTTATCTCATCCTCTAAGATATGTTGTGAGCAACTACATCATAGAAGAAGCTCAGGTCATCATCAGTGGGAACTGAATCACCTGACCTCCTGACAATGTCAGGATGTACATGCTCTGAGTGTGGCTCAGTAATAGCATGTGCCCCTTGTTCTTGGTACTGGGGACTTCCAGCCTCCGGATTGGATCCATCATCGGCAGTTGCCTCTGGTGAGGTCTTACTGATGTTACCAGCTTCACCCTGCTCAGATGTTGATGCAGGGGAAGTGGCAGCCTCACCAGATTGTTCTATCTCCCTAGCCACACTGGGAGATTGAACTGATTCTCTGTGCTGTGGGCTCCCACCGGCACTTGTATCCACCCCCTCTTTGGTTGGAGTCTCCCCAGTTGTAATAGGTTTCTGGGGAGAGGGTGGAGTGCTCAGGTGGGTCAGCACTTTGGCAATAATTAGGGTTGGACTTTGTGGGGCGGCTTCTGTGGGAGATGGGCTAGAAGCAGAGTGCACATGGGGAGGAGTGTGCATTTCAATGGCAGTCTCCTCAAGTGAGAAAGACCCCAGATGTGTAGGTGCCCCAGTTGTGGTTGCATCAGGCTCCTGTTGAGAGGAAGCCCGTGCGGTTATGGTGGGTGGAGTCGTGGTAACTGCTGGGAGAATCGAACCAGCAGCCACATCCTGCCTTTGTGTTGCAGGGGCATCCTCAGGGGACTCATTTCCCTGAGTAGCCTTTTTGGGCTTCTTGGCTTTTGGCTTGGTGGGGACTTTGGATTTGGAGGTGGAGGCTGTGGGTTCCTGCTGCGTGGGTTTTCGCAGCCGGCCAGCCTGTTTGAGTGTGTGGTCAGTGTTGTGCCTGGAGTATACCTCGGCTTGAACAGCCATGGCAGGGACCCCAGTGCCAACTAGTCCCTCAGCCTGAAGCTGGTTTACGATCATGGCCATTATGAACCGCGGATACAAGTTCCAACGGTTAGAAAATGGTTTTGTGGCCATGTCCTTGAGTTCCAAAAATAAAATATCAGTAAAATTTAATGGTTGTTTCTCAAGGATAGAGTACAATACCTGTTGCCACCTTGTTGACATCTGGTCCCATGAAGAAGTTTTGGGAGCCAGACACACATTCACCATGTGAAAGATCAGTTGTTGGGGATCTGGAAAGTGTTTCTTCAACAAGGTGGTGGCTGAAAGGTCACCCTGATAGTCATTGGCAGTGAAGCATAGATCGAGGGCGCCTTTGGGGTAGGAGGTTGGGTAGGTGGCATCCTCCAGCTTTAGGGTTTCTCGAAGAGTAGCTGGAGTAATAACCACTGGGTGGTTGTTGACGGAGGACCGGAGAGAGACCTCGCCGTTATTCTCTCCGGTTTGGACGGTGATATTCGTCCAGAACTCCGCCAAGGAGTCGGTGTATATGGTGGGGTTCAAGAGAAAAGCCGTTTTGTATGGTGAGTCGTGCATAAGATCGACGGCTTGGTGAAATTTGGGCCATAATGGTGATTTGGTGAGATGGGCGACACAGTTGTGTCGAGGTTTCAGTTGCATGGTCGCCATTAATGGTGTATGGGAATTTCAGAGGTTTGAAGGATTAGGTCAAGTGAGGAGTAAATGCTCTGAAGGTTGGGTATTTATAGGGTAAGGCAAAGGCTGAAAGAAAACTACTGAAGGTTTGGTGTTAGTTATCAGTTGTTGAAACTACTGATGACGTGGTTTTAACCTTCAGTGGTTGTAACATCTGAGGACTTGGTATTAGTCTTCAGTAGTTGAAACTACTGAGACCTTGGTTTTGTCCTTCAGATGTTGTAAACATCTGAAGAGTTACTGTCAGTCTTCAGTAGTTATGAACTACTGATGACTTAGTATTCTTCTTCAGACGTTGTAAACGTCTGAAGAGTTACTGTCAGTCTTCAGTAGTTATGAACTACTGATGACCTAGTATTCTTCTTCAGACGTTGTAACAACTGAAGACTTGGTGTTAGCCTTCAGTAGTTGTGAACTACTGAGATCAGTAGTTGTGAACTACTGAAGACATGGTATTGCTTCAGTTGTTGTAGACAACTGAGGACTTGGTGTTAGTCATCAGTAGTTGTGAAACTACTGATGACATGGTTTTGTCCTTCAGTTGTTTGGGTATGAAACATCAGTTGTTGGTATCAGCTGATGTGAAATTACTCATCAGCTGTTTCCGTCAAATCAGTTGTTTCATACTAGCCTCCACATTTACTCATCAGCTCTTTGGCTGACTTTCAGATGTTTCATTGACCCTTCAGCTCTTGTGAATATGCCTTCAGCTCTTGTGATCAGATGTTCACAAGTGCTGATGAAATTCTTCAGAGCTGGTGAACAAATTTTATCTTCAGTATTTGTGTAAGATTACACATCAGTACTTGTGAGCAAAATTTGTTCTTCAGTACTTATTTATTGAAAATCATACATCAGTAGTTGTAATCCACCTCACAACATCAGTTGTTTTCAATAAATAATGTACATCAGTACTTTGAGTTATTTTAGTCTTCAGTAGTTGTGAAAGAGCTGAAGACTAAATTACTCATCAGTACTTGTATTTGACCTAATACTCATCAGTAGATGTGAGTTAAGAGCATCAGCATAGGTCAAATCAATCAAGCTGCAGCATACCAAGCCTTAGTACCAAATTTTGGAATGTGGCACTATCTAAAGGCTTAGTAAAAATGTCTGCAAGCTCATCAGCACTAGGCACAAACTTAGGATCAATCAGACCTTTCTCATAGCAATCCCTGATAAAATGATGTCTGATCTCAATATGTTTGGTCCTAGAGTGCTGAACTGGATTCTTAACAATACAAAGAGCTGAAGCACTATCCATTAATAATGGAGTCTTAGTCTCAGTAATGCCATAATCCAGAAGTTGGTTCTGAAGCCAGAGTATTTGAGAGGTACAACTTGCAGCAGCAATATACTCAGCTTCAGCAGTGGATGTAGCAATTGATGTTTGTTTCTTACTCTGCCAAGAAACTAAACAATTGCCTAGGAATTGGCAACCACCAGAAGTGGATTTTCTGGTGACTTTGCATCCTGCATAGTCACTATCAGAGAAAGCAACTAATTTGCAAGAATGCCCAGCTGAATACCAAAGTCCTAGTGATTGGGTACCTTGCAGATATCTAAAGATCCTCTTAACTGCAATCAAATGGGATTCTTTAGGTGCAGCCTGAAATCTAGCACAAGCACATGTTGAAAACATGATGTCTGGTCTAGAAGCTGTAAGGTACATCAAGGACCCAATCATACATCTGTAAAGGGTTTCATCAACCGCTTTACCTTTCTGATCAACATCTAGTTGTGTGATGCTGCTCATGGGAGTAGAACAGGGCTTACAGGTTTGTAAATCAAACTTATTCAACAAGTCTTTGGTATATTTGGACTGATGGATGAAGATTCCATCATCCTGTTGTTTGATTTGCAAACCTAGAAAGAACTGTAATTCCCATAGCACTCATTTCAAACCTAAGCTTCATAAGCTTTGTAAATTCATCACACAACTTTGGATCAGAGGATGCAAAGATGATATCATCTACATAGATTTGAACAAGGAGCTTATGTTGTCCCACAGTCTTGATGAATAAGGTTTTATCAATGGTGCCTCTAGTGAACTTATTCTCCAGAAGAAAGGTTGAGAGTGTCTCATACCAGGCTCTAGGTGCTTGCTTCAGCCCATAAAGAGCCTTATCAAGCTTGTACACCCAATCAGGATGTTTATTGTCCTCAAAGCCTGGTGGTTGACACACATAAACCTCTTCTTTTATTTTTCCATATAGGAAGGCACTTTTGACATCCATTTGATAAACCTTGAGACTGTGAAAGGCAGCATAAGCTAAGAACAGTCTGATTGCTTCTAGTCTGGCCACAGGTGCAAAGGTCTCATCATAATCGATGCCTTCCTCCTGTGCAAACCCTTGGACAACCAGTCTGGCCTTGTTCTTGACAATTTGGCCCTTCTCATCTGTTTTGTTCCTGAATACCCACTTGGTGCCTATAGCACACTTATCTTTGGGTAATGGAACAAGCTCCCACACTTGCTGTTTCTTGAATTGAAGAAGCTCAAGCTGCATAGCTTCCACCCATCCATTGTCTCTTAAAGCAATATGATAGTTCTTTGGCTCTTGCTGACTGATGAAGAGAGCATAGAAGCAGAAGTTGGACAATTGATTCCTGGTTGAAACTCCAGCATGGATATCACCAATGATTTGTGAAGTGGGGTGATTCTTGAGCTCTTGATAAACTATAATATCTGTGCAAGTGTTTGTAGACCCATCAGCAGCAACAGATGGTGATGGAGATTCCTGAAACCATGTAGAGGATGGCAGCTCAAACGAAGTAGAGCAAGCAGAAATCTCATCAGCATTTGTAGTGGATGGAACTGCTGAGGCTACAGGAGCATCAGGTTCAGTGAACTCAGGCAGGTTGTCACTGAACCCGAAGAGGTGAGTACTGACTACATCATCATCAGTACCACCAGGTGGAGATCTGCTGACAGGCTCAACAGATGGAGGTTGATAAGGAACATATTGCAGTATGTCCAGATCAAACAACTCCACAGGGTTTTGTGGAATCTTGTCCTTTGGAGATTCATTGAACTTAACATGCAGAGTTTCTTCAACCCCCTTGGTTCTACAGTTGAAGACTCTGTATGCTTTGCAAGTTGATGAATAACCAACAAAAGTACCCTGCATCCACCTTACTAGCAAACTTATGGAGTGGGTTGCTAGTGTTGAGAATAAAACAAGGACACCCAAAGGCTCTAAAGAATGAAATAAGAGGAGCCAAATGATGAAGAACTTCATATGGAGTCTTCATCAACCTCTTATTTACTAAAGCTCTATTCTGTACATAGCAAGCTGTATTGACAGCTTCAGCCCAAAAGGTCAGTGGCAACCCTGAGTCAGCCAACATTGACCTTGCTGCTTCAATGAGGGTCCTGTTCTTTCTCTCCACCACTCCATTCTGCTCAGGAGTTCTAGGAGTGCTAAACTGCCTTTTAATTCCCTTGGACAGGTAGAAGTCATCAAGTGTGTGGTTTCTGAACTCTGTTCCATTGTCACTCCTCACACACTTGACCTGTAGGGAATGCTGCTTTTCTACATGTAACACAACGTTCATTATTGTCTTTGCTGCTTCATCCTTGGAGTGCAAGAAGAAAGTCCATACAAACCTGGAGTAATCATCCACAATTACCAGGCAGTATTTCTTCTTTGCCATGCTCATTACTCTGACAGGACCAAAGAGATCCATGTGCAGAAGTTGTAAGCAGGCAGTGGACTTTGGTTCTTCTATTGAAGGGAATGAAACTTTGTGTTGTTTTCCTTTCAAGCAAGCAGTGCAGTCATCTTCACACTTGAACTCCTTCAGAGGCAATCCTTTTACTAAACCATGGCTTATAAGCTGATTTATGTTCTTGAAATTTACATGACCCAGCCTTCTATGCCATAGTGTAGACTCTTGAGGAGATGCCTTGGAGAATAGGCAAGGATGGCCTTTTAGATCCATCTTTTTGGAAAGATCTAAGGCATACACTCTTCCTGTCCTGTTGGCCTTCAGGAGAGTGTGTTCATCCAATGCCTTGTCAATCAAACTCAGAACTTTGGATGACAGAATCCGACAGTTCTGGCTTGTGAAAAGGGCAACATGGCCTTTGTCACACATTTGACTGACACTCAAGAGGTTGTACTTGAGATTCTCCACATGGTTAACATCATCAAACCTTATTTCCCCGTTGGAAACAAAGCCTTTTCCGACGATGTAACCCTTTGCATCATTGCCAAAAGAAACAAATCCCTTCTTTCCTTGAGAGTAGTCATTAAGAAGGGAGCTGCTTCCAGTCATATGCATGGATCCTCCACTGTCTACATACCAGATGCTTCTATGGCATGTTGAAGAACCCTGCAAACACAACCATGTGTTAGTTAGTCTTGGAGACCCAAACCTGCTTGGTTTGGGTCTGTTCGCAGCTACAGGTGTAGCACTAACAGGTGTGTTATGAGTGACAGCTTGAGGTGAAGAAGATGGTACAGAAGAGGAACCCTTTGGCTTGGACTTCCTTTTCTGTGGTTTCAACATAGGAGCATCTAAGTGGTTGACTCTTCCCACTAGTTGCTGAACCATCATCACCAACTGTGTCTGATTTTGTGATAAAGCCTTCAGCTCTTCAGACACATTGGAGTTTGCTGATGATGAGTTCCTATGTTGTACCATCTTTTTCTGAGCAACCTCAGCTGTTGCCTGAGTAATCCCTACCTTCTTAGATTTAACTTTGGGCCTAGGGATTTCAGGCTTGGATGTTGCCAGTACAAACTTGGTTTCAAACTCATTCTTCATTTTATTGATGCTCTCAGTAATTTTCTCCTTCTGTTTGAGTTTGGAACCCCTTTTGTACAACAATCATCAGTAAGATGATTGAACAAGCCACATATCTCACATGGCTTTTTCTTCATCTTATGCTGATCATCAGCTGAAGAGGATTTAACTGCTGAAGACTTGTTCTTCAGCTGTTTGTCATCAGTACTAGCAGTTTTCTTCCTAGTGCCTGCTTTCCTGGTATCCTCTTTAGCTGTCTTCAAACCTTTCCTACTGTTAGTTTTCTTCTCTTCAGTTCTAACAATATTTGAGGTTTGAACTTCAGATGTTGTCACTTGCTCTCTAGTACCTTCAGTACTTCTAGTGACAACACCTGAGTTGATCAGCCGTTTGGTCATGTGACAGTCAGCATTTGAACCATCAGCTGTTGTAGCATCAGCTGATTGGTTTTGGCATGAGTAAATGCTGACATCTATCTCTGATGATGCTGATACAGAGGATAGTAGGTCACATGATGAGAAGGATTGGTTATTGCTCTCCCCATCAGATTCAATTTCTGCTCTTGAAGTGAAGTCTGTGGGAGGAGCAGTGTGATTATAACCAATGCCAAACTTCACATTGGAAGCTGACTGCTTACTAAGAAGCATTTCAAAACCCTTGCATGATTGCACCCATCGATCACACTCAACTTGGGTGGTTGCAAGAGTTTCCTTGAGGTCTTTGTACTTCTCTAGAAGTACATCTTCCCTAGCTTTACTATCTTTGATTTGGCAGTTAAGCTTGTAAATCTCATCATTTTTATCTTTTAGAGCAACCTCAAAATCAGCTTTTCTTTTGGAAATAGTGTGCTCAAGCTCAAGATTTTTATCTATTAAAGCTACATTTGCTTCTCTAATAGAAGCAAATGCTGCTATGCATGATTCAGAACAAAGCTTGGCTTTTGCCTCAGTGGATACCTGAGATGAGGCATTGGATGATGACCCTTCAGCAGAATCAAGGGTCATCAGAGCAAGATTTCAAAAGGTTGATCACCACCATGTTGACCAGCACCTTGGAGTAGTTGTTCCTGACCAGATAGCTCTTCTGGTAGACTACTCCAGTCAATAACACTTGGGGTGAAAAAGCTGTGTTGTTGAGGTTGGTGTGTGATGAGATTGGGAAGATTGAGGATCAGGAAGAGCATGAGGTGGTTGAGCCGGGGGTACTTGAGTTTGACTAGGCTGAGGCATGTAGTAACAGGGGTAAGGATATGGCATATGACCCTGTGGCACAAAATAAGCAGGTGGTGCCTGTGCCTGAGATGGATAGGTAGAACTGTAGGAAGGTTGCCCTTTGTGCTGTGAGCTATTGCTGGGAAAAGTCACAAAGGGTGCAGATGAGTTAGATCCAGATGATCTACACTCTCTTGCAAAGTGTCCAAGCCTTTGGCACTTGTGACACCTCAACTTGCTCTTGTCAAAACCAACTTTGGTTTTGCCAGAGAGTCCTGGGAATTTCCTACCAGTTCTTTTGTAGAACTTCTGAGAGCGGATATTTATCATTGCCATTTGGTTCAAAATATCCATCTCTTCCAGATCATCATCTGGAATGCCCTTCAAATCCTCCATCAGAAAACACAAGTTGTCACCACCACCTCCTGAACTACTAACACCAACAAAAGCTTGTTCTGAGTTAGTAGAGAAATCGATATGCTCATCATAAGAACTTTCTGATGAAGCATATTCTGACTCATGACTTATCAAGGCAGCATTACCTTGGACAAAGTCATCAGCGAGCTTGCCAGAAGAGGACAACTTCCTCTTTTGCTCTACCTCTCTCTCAAAAGTGAGTAGCTTCCCATGAAGTTGGGTGAGAGATAGAGTGTCCAGGTCTGCACTGGAGCGTAGGACAATGGTATATGTGTCCCACCTCTCGGAAGTGACCTGAGGAACCTGTTGTTCATCTGGCTGTTGGTGTACTCTTGTTTGACCATCTTCAGCTTAGAGATCAAACAAGAGAACCGCTCAAACTGCTGGGTCAGAGTCTCACCCTTTCTATATGAGAAAGTCTGATATTGTTGGGCGAGGATTTCCTTATTGTTTGCTAAGACCGAATCAGTTCCTCCAAATTGTTCCTTTAGAGCAACCCATAGGTCATGAGCAGACTCATGATGCAAGAGCCCTGAGTATATCTCATTTGGAATGGCCATGGCTAGAATTCCATGGGCTCTAGCATCGATTTCGAACAGCTTCAGATCTTCGTCCGAATATTGTTCAGGTTTCTTTGCAACCTGTTCATTAGATTCCGGGACACTCACCATTGGCTTGTATGGCCCATGCACCACTGACTTCCAACAACCAGCACTGTTGACAGCCAAATGGTGTAGCATACGTCTTTGCCATATGTTATACTCGTTCCTAACCAGCATAGGAGGCTTGGTTGCGGAACCAGTATTGTGAGGATCATTAGTTGGTGTTGTCATCTCAGGTTTTAGTCAAAAACAAGTTTAAACCAGACAAATGTGACTCAAAACCACCGAAAGACCTCAAGATTTTGGCCAGAAACAACAGAAACTCACTCTCTATGGCTAATTCTTGCAAATTGCTAATTCGATCAAACTGAGAGATCAAAAGAGCAGTTTCAAATGATCAATGGTAAGATCGATCAATGATTAACCTGCTCTGATACCATTTGACAGGATCTCAGCCTCTCGTGTTGATCAATTAGATTATGTTTGCAGCGGATTTAGCACATTAATTAGCAATTATATCAAGAACATAAAAGATATTGCAATTAAAAGCATAAACATAGAGAGAGAAGAGTTCTGCGAAACAATAAATGTTCTATTGGTCGCACGTTTCGGCAATTAAAACTGTATGGTTCCCCATCCTTTTATAGGCGGCAAAAGGATGGGTTGATGTCCTTTTTCTGACATCAACAGAATATTAAAATTACAGCTGACAAAACATAAAACTACTGAAGATGTCAACAGCTGACATCTTCTTACAAAAGTTTCCTAAGTACTGACAAAAGTAAAACTACTGAAATCCTACAACGACTGAAGAACAAGCTCTTCAGTCGTTTATAACTACTGATACTATAACAACTGAAGAACATGCTCTTCAGTTGTTGTACAACTACTGAAATAAAATAAACTACTGAAAAGGAAAAACCATCACAACAACTGAAGAAGATATCTTCAGCTGTTGTGACAAACTCTGAAACTTCAGCACTTGGTCTTCAGACTTTGGTCTTCAGATGTTTCATCAGCTGATGACTTCAGTAGTTGTCATCAGCTGTTGTCTTCAGTCGTTGTCTTCAGACTTTGTGCATCAGCAGTTGTTCATCAGTTCTTCAGTTCTTCAGACTTTGATCTTCAGCACTTGTCTTCAGTACTTGAAGTCTTCAGTACATGTGTTTATCAGTACTTTAGACTTCAGTACTTGTCTTCAGTACTTTGGATCTTCAGCTGTTGTACTTCAGTTCTTTGAACTTCAGCTGTTGATTCTTCAGACTTTGTCAGAATAGCTGATGGGAGTCTTCAGCAGTTGTTGTGATGTCATGTGGGACTTAGAGGTTTTCTGATCTTGGCTCATTGGTTCTTTTGGTCCAACACCCATGATGAACAAGTCATACGTCATCAGGAGCAGGCAATACATCGGCTTTAGCACCAAATAGGCTTGTCAGGCCAAAAGATCTAAGACGTCGCCAGGCTAGCAATAGTTAATGATTGTAAACAAAATATGTATCTCATATAAGACTTACAATAACACAAATAACCATGACAAATAAAAGTATGAATTGCAAGTGCTTTATAAGATTTAAACGTTTACAAGTGTATATTGATAAGATTAACATGTTTCACCCCAAAACGGTATGAAATAATGTAAAAAAGGGTAAGGAAACTCATATGACGATTAATATATATTTGATTAATAGAGATAGTAATTGATATTCTAACAAAATCCTTCACAAGGTACCAAAATGTATATATATTTACAAGATTCAAGTTAAATAATAAGTTTAATGATTTAACTAGAACTAGGGTTCAAGTAGAATTTGAGGATTTTTGTAAGTACTTTAAATAATGATGTAATAAAGAAATATACCATTTATGTATAAAGAAAAATGAAATTAAATTACTTACAATAATTAACAAAGTTTAAATATAAAATTTGAATAAACCTTTGAAATAATCATGTTCTAAACGATAATAACTTAAAAGTAACGCTTGGGCCAATAATAATTATTATTATTATTTATAATTTATTAATTATTATTTAAAATTCATTTTAATAGAATAATCCAAGAATAACATTTGTTAAAATGTTTTATTAAAAAGATATTTAATTACTTAAATTTAGAAAAATTACAGAAAATAGTTTGATGTCTTTAAATATTTAAAGTTACAAAAAAAATATTTTTATATTTATTAAAAATTTTCTATAATTTATTTAAAGGCTAAAAAGCCTTAAAAAATGTTTGAGGGTGCCCGGGTTTGAACCGGGACCTCAAGCTTAGGATGTGAGTGGGTAACCAGTAAACCAGGGTCGTGGCCGTGGTAGATGATGGGTTTTAATCCCTAAATACATAGTTACAAGACAATCCCCTAAATCACACGAACCCTAGTTTTGATTGGTTCCAAATTGAACATTCAAACGATGTTGTTAACGAAATCAAACATAGGGCTTTGATTCCTTAAGTAAAGCCGGACATGATGGTGTGATTAACTTACTTGATTAGGGTCGAATTGATGTTTCTCGATGGTAGAACGGATAGCGACTAAGAACAGAATTCGTTTGATATGTAAATGATGACGAAAACCAAATTAACTTTATGTGTAGTTTCAGAGGCTAGTCACGAATCAAAACCCTCTAACAATTTCAGATAAAAGTGATCGAATGGTGATGTACACTACAATGGCAGGTCGTGATGATCTTGGTGATTGAATCACTATGTTTGTGTGTTTTCAGGTGAAATTGGAAGTGGTAATGGTTTAGGAATAGGTAAACGATTGTTTATGCTCAATTAATTAGATTATTATTAGGTTTTAATTGTTGAACGGTTAGAGGGTTGAGGTCGACGGTTACCAAGCCCAATCGACCCCCATTACCGATTTTAAACCCAAATTAAAGTCCACTTAGTGTTCGAAACTGATTCTAGCAGTTTTGGGAACGTTTTGGATGAAGAAAAACGATCGATTTTTGACTGTTTTGGTTGGCCGGAATTCCTGGCCGGACTTACGGGCGCGAAGGAGGGGGGGGGGGTTTGGTTTAAGTTATATATTTTACACTATTAGTCCCTGTAATTTCAAGTTTTATTATTTTATGTAAAATAACTTTTATTTGAAGTTTCTAAATTTACATAATAACCCCTGGACTTAATTACTTTAAGTTCTAACCATTTTTAAGTTTAAATAATTTTTATAAATTATTATTATTATTATTATTATTATTATTGTTATTATTTTATTATTATTACTTATTATTGTTATTATTATTATAATTTATTTTTATGATTACTACTATTATCATTATTATTATTGTTATTAGTAAATTTATCATGTTCAATTTAATAATTAAATTATTACGTTCCAACAATAAAAGAAATTAAAGACAAACTAATAAATAAGCATAATCAAGCCCTCAAAGCTTCATAAATGACATAAATGGTCCTTACAAGAACATAACAAAGTTAACTTTGTTTAACGAAAATACGAAATGTTACACCTCTTTTGGTCATTTTTTCGGTTACTATTCTGGTTGTGGCACTGCATTCAGTGCGTTGATGTGGCCCTCCATGTTATCAATTCGCTGACGGTTCGTTGTAATGTTCTCTTCATCACCGGCACACATTCCGTCAAAGTTGTAACACGGTCCACAACATGTTGTGACGATCGATAAGGCTATTGTGTCGCTTTTTCAGCTCTTCATTTTCTTCTTTTGATTCCTTTAACCCCTTCCTCAATGTCACGTTGTCATCCATGGGTTCCTTGATGTGCTTACGCTCAACGTGCAAAGTGGCTGTCAGAGCAGCTAAGGCCTGCTCGGGTGAACAAGTGAGAGAAGGCAAGATGGGGTCATTAGGAAATCGAAACGGAGGGGACCTAGTTCGGGGTTGACATTCAGGAGGAAAGAAACATGTTTCTTCCAAATTATCCATGTGCAGGACCGGGTGAAGGGTTATGCACTTACAACACAACAACACAAAGATGAGAGTGTGCAACAACACTTAACAATTTAAATGGGAACTGGAGAAAATCAGTTTTAGGAACTAAGAAACACAAGTGTATATGAGATAGAACAAGAACAACACACAAGTAATTGGTTTTCAAGGTTGATGTATATTGCTCTCTAGTTCCCTACAAGTGGTTTACAAAGTTCCACTAATAAGTTACAAGGACCATAAATACTTATACTACAACCTACAACCGACCATACTTTGAACGCCAGCTGGATACGTGATCTAGGCAACAAAATCAATGTAGAGTCAAAAGGCAGATTGCATTTTGACTAGTGACTATGACATGCCATAGCTCACATCCTAATATATTACAAAAGGATACATTACATAAAGTGGAAAGTTACAGACTCAAGACCTCAATGTACAGTTTACCAAAGCATGGACCTTTTCACCAACTCATGTAAAGTTGGTGTCTTATCAGAGTTGCAGCGGAAAGTGATTCAACTTTAGGTAAAAGGTACATCAGATAAAGCATGTAATTAAAAAGTCTTCGGAAGAAATCCGTCTTCAATAGTTGGCTTCGGAAGACTTTGTCTTTAAAGCTTCGGAAGACTTCATCTTTTGGCTTCAGAAGATATTGGTCTTGGCTTTGGAAGATTTCACACTTAGAGTAATTTTCTAAGGCAGTATGAAACTTCCGAAGCATTCCACTTCAGTACACTTGTCCATGCATGCAGGAGAGACTTTAGGTGTTTGGGTTGCATCAACCTTACAAATAACCTTACAAACTCCCCCTAGGCTAATGCTACCAAAACACTTGAAGACTTTAGATGTTGACAGTCCTCATTATGATAATGACCATCCCTTTCTTCATAAGATGATCAGGATCACTCAGACTCTCATAGTGTCTTCTCATGTCAAAGAGATCATGCAGAGGTAGATTGAACATATCATGCCATGTGTAGATATGTTTAACACCTTGATCTCTTATGACATGCCATCTTTCTGTATTTGTAGTGTATGTCCAAGACAAGATGGGTCTTTCTGATGCTAGAGGAGCTGCTTGAATTGGATTTGGTGGATCATCCTCTTGTTGCACATCCTCAGGATGTTTTGACTCATCCTGAGGTTTGGAGTTGGATCAGAAGTGGAAGCTTGCTGAGGTTCAGCAGGAGATTCAGGTTGTGTTGTCTTAAATGTTTCAACCTTAATCTCCACTTCCTGAGGGACTTGACTTGGAGGGGAGTGTAAGTCAACAAGTTCACCTCTTTGAATCTTCTGCTTGATTACCCTGATGTGCTCATCCATGGTGGACAGAGACATGGGACCAAGTCTCCTTCTGGAGAATCCGTACAACTTCAAGAAGCTCATCATCTTCTGCCTATCAACAGACTTCTTCAAGTTTTTATGGATGATGGCTCTTGACTTTACAGCCTCTTCCTTTAACTTTCTTTTGGTGATCTTTCTTTCTTTGGCTACATCAAGTTCAAGTTGTTTGAGGTACTCAAACTTAATATAATCAAAGGGTAAGGGAAGAAGTGTATCAGCCTGAGAGAGGCCTGTGGCACTCTGGTAGTTTATCATGTTGATTCTATCCTTCTCTTTGTCTACCTGAGGTTCTTGTGGTACCATATCCTCTTGTTCATGAGTTTCTTGAACTGGTGAGAGAGTAGGCACATGCTTGTAGAGTCTCTTATGTCTTCTTTCTTCTTTGATTTTAAGAAGTAGCTCTGCATCCTCTTTCTCTTTTCTCTCTTTTGATAGTTCCATGTCAGCCAGTTCATTTAACTCATCTAAGAAGAGAGAAATGATGTTATCAATATCATAGTTCCTGGTCTGTAAGTAGTTGATCCTGAATGCCCTTAACTCATCATCCTGAGTATTTGGTCTGGGGACAGCCCTGATAGCACTTTCCATGAGTCTTGCAGACCCAGTAGAGGAACTTTCTCCCCTTAGCTTCCTTTTCCTCTCTCTCTCTCTCCTCTTCCTTAATCTCCTCAGAAGTCAATTTCTTTTCCCTTTGTCACTCACAGACCTTTTTGACTCAGGGTGGAGAGAGCTTTGGCCTTCATTGCTTGGTGTAGCTTCCAAGCTCTGGCCAGAGAGAGGTTAAGATGCACCTTCACCAGTAGGTGGTCTCATCAAGGGATTGAACCTCTGCAGTAGTTGATGGTGAGACAGGGCTCTCAGGTTCTACGACAGGGCCTTCAGTCAAGGTTTCCCCTTTGAAGCTAATCTTAGGGTCTGCCTCAACATCCAGTTGACCAATGATATTGCCTGATTGCCTTAGTCTTCTTCTAAGGCTAAACTCTGCAGTGTTCCTGTCTTGAACTCTTTGAAGAATAAAAGTTCTTCTATCAACATCATACCTCCACCCAAAAATATGATTTGAAGTTAGTGGGGATGATATAGCTCTTGAAATGCCTTTCTTAAAGAGACTCCTAATAATAGAGTCTATACTGTCGACATCAATATGAACTGAGAAAGTTGCTGAGTATGCACAATTGTAAGTGAGGATAGTGAGTCCTCAATGTCCATACTCCCTGAAGAACTCCCAGGTTCTGTGACTGTAATGACTTCCTCCCCTTTTTGGTAGCATCACCCTATTGCATAGGTGAGCTAGGAGTTAGGTCAATCATATTCACAGGTTCTTGTGTTCCTGGTTGAGCTCCTCTTAAAGGTCTCCCAGCTAGTTTTTCCTTAAGATGAGATATCTCAAGTTGCTGATCATTGACCTTGTGTTGCAAGGTAGTCACTTGAGATTTAGGATGACTAACCTTGGAGACTAGATAAGTGCATGTTTTTGATAGTTTTTGTACCTTTAGTCTCAGATTCCCCTCATCTTCATCAAAATAATCATTGGGGGATGAGAGAATTAGACCAAGGTCTTCTTCCTTATCACCAGCATGGTGTTTTGGCTGCTGGATTTCCTCTGCTCAGTGACAGCTTCAGTTGAAGTGTCAATGAGCTGAGTTGCCATGGTTGAGGTCTGAATGATGTAATCACTTGCTGAAGTGAGAGCCTCTTCCATATGGATATCCTGAACAGGTTCAGAAGTATCCAACTCAGTGATAGGTGACTGATGTGGGCTAGACCTAGGTGACTCAGGAGCACTCATCTCTCTTTGAGGAGTGGTGTAGTAGGGAGACTCATGGTACTCACTGACACCTAAGTCTTTATCAGTATAGAAGTCAAGATTGGGAATGGGTTGGTTTAAGTCTAAAGGCTAGGGATGGTAGCTGTCCTCTGAAGGTTGTTCACTTGAGTGTTGAGACTCAGAGTGAAGGCTTAAGGCAGTTGGGCTTGTGAGCTCATCAGGTTGAGCATGAGGAACCTCAGAACTGACCTTTGAAGTAATGGGAGTGGTTTGCTCCTCAGGGGAAGTGGGAGCTCCAGTATCCACTTCCTCCTATATAAGTAAGTATATGGGGGCCTGCACAGACTCAATAGCTTGTGCAAGGGTTCGTTTGTGTTTTCTTTTGTAGGTGAGGGTGATTTGTGGTTGTTTTGGTGGTTGAGATGTAGAAGGTTTGGGTTCAATACTAGCTTGTGTTGCTAGGTTGTCACCTTGAGCAATGAGCTCTAACATTTTTGGGACAAGGGTTGTTTTCTACCCCTGAGAAGCCAACAATTGGCTTCTTCAAAATTTTAAAGATGTCGGGCTTCATCGTCCTAATTTAAGAATATTACCTGTTTCCCTCAACTGTGAGCCCAGTTCACAGTTAAGAATATATTGAACATATCTAGGAAACATGTAATATCTAAGGAGTCTAAGTTTGCAATCAGATTTGTATAAACAAATTGAGAATACCTGAACTTGACTCCCTGAACCATTCCATGTACTATGAAGGAGAGATCTTCAGGAATCTGGTCCCACCCTCCATGCTTGTTGGACAAGCTGTAGATAACATCCCTACACTAAACCGTTGCTTGTCCCAAGCAACATATCAAATCATTTTCAAACAAGCGATCAATGTAAACCAAGCAATAACATGTAATACTTTTACTAACCCTTTCTTAACACCCAAAATGACACACCCCTCGCTATGTCCCTTTCCTCTCGGCAACAAGTAAGCACTAGCATCTATGAGATAGACACACAAAGGCAAACGGGCGGTTGCACAACTATAAGCTTGTACCTAAATCGACCCTTCTCCTAACAAGTGTCAAACATGAATGCATATCAAAGGGGCTTCAAGGTTGTAACGTGGCTAGGTGTACGGGTAGGAAATGGAATATATATATAAGTAACGAAAACTTAACCTGGTCTTTTATTACACAATAAATAAACAACTAACTATCAAACCTAACTACTATGCATAAGATACTAAACTTCAATCTCTTTTTTCTTTTTTGTTTTCTCTTTTTTTTTCTTTTCTTTTTTTTTCATTGCTTTTTCCATTTTTTTTATTTTTTTTTCTATTTTTTTCTTTCTTTAATAACAATAAAACAACACAAAAACTTCACGCAAACATTCAACATAGCATTGAAAATGATTACAGATTACTAAACAACTACTAACACTATAAGACCAGGTCAAGTTGGGTAAATTTTAGGTAACTAGCTAAAGGGTAACAAACGATAGGCTTTTAGGCACAAATTGGGCAACTAAATGTCCAAACCCCCGCCCCTCTCGCAACCAAGCTCATATATATAATTTATGAGGTCCAACCCCCAAATCCCACATTCGCACACATCAAAGACAAGGCTACCTAAATGCCCTTATTCTTTCACATTCACATCCAACTAAGGCCTCGAATCGTATTCAAGCACAAGTTCTAATGCACCCCCACCCGTTGCCATTCTCATCAAAGATAAATATTATTTATTTATTAGTGTGGCTTCAACTCTCACCAAGAATAAGAATGATTAAAGGTTGCCGATGCATCATTCGGAGTTAATCCAAGGTTTTCAACTTTTCACAATGTTTTGCTTGATTTTTTTTTAAAAAAACTTCAAAATTTCTTAAAACTTCAAAATTTCTCCCATCCCCACACTTGAGGTACATTGACCCCATGTACGGTTTCGGGAAGATTTGATCTCTTAAACAAACCAAAAGCTCATAAGCTTAAGCCATAAATTTCTTTTTGGTATTTTTCATTTATATTTTTTTCTTTTTTTTTTTTTTAAAAACAACACACCACCAACTCTCACACAGCCCAAAACAAAACAAAACTACTAAACTCCACCCATCCACCCAACCATAAACATGACAAACCAGCAAATATTCACAAATGTACAAGAAAGAGCACAACCTGACTAATAGTAGCGGGCTGAGGAGGCCTAAAGATAGAAGACATCATCTCATTCCATTCTTCGAAAGCAAATGCGCCGCTACCACTTCCTTCTTGCTGCGATGCTCCTTGTTGTTGACGGGGATCTAGCCATTGTGGATGATGGAGCGGCAGGGTCGGATACGATACATCGTAAGGGGGTAGGGACGTATAATCCACCAGAGGTGGATCCACAACCACAGGCCGCCCTGCATGCCAATCCGCATGCATCCTTCTTGCTTGAGCATCTTCATACCGATTATTTACCTCCACCTCATGGGAATAAGCATGTGGACGATTCCATGCTTCTTGACGATCAAAATTATGCTTTAAAGCTCGTTCCATACTAGCACTCATCATCGTTTGTTGGTCAAATAGCGTTTCCGCAGAGCCCGACCACGAATCAAAAACGGGTGCCGGAGGACGTTGGTTCTCAATAACTTCTTGCATAGTACCATCGTAAGCCCAGTTTGGCGCGTATGAACGCTCCGTGTAATCATAGAAAGCACCACCATGTCCCCTACCTGGACCCCCTTGACCCTCATGCACATTCTCACCATGAGGCTCATCCGCATAATCATCATCCCCACTCGGAGCTTCCTCTCCACTCTCTGGATCATCCTCTTCACCCGGTAAAAGTGCCCTTGCGTCAACTTTCAGTACTCTCCATCTTTGAACCTCCGATTTAAGCTTGTGATATCTTTCCGACTGAGTGTAAGTCCATCCAATACCCATCTTTTGAATCTCCAAAGGCTTATGCCTCTTAAATGCTCATTTATCCTCCGCTGTGATTGCTTTAAACTGCTTCAACAATCCCATGATAATTTGAAAATACGAAATGATGTTCCTCCCACTTTGTTACGGCATATCCAAATATGGTTCATAATTAAATACCGTATCGGAAATTGAGGGGACCCATTAAGCAACGAATAAAGGACTGGTACCTCCGAATACCTCACCTGTTCCTTATCTCCTCTTTGTGGAATGACATTCAAAATGCAAATTGACAGCAGCAATTTTGCTTCAATCTTCAAGTTCCTTCGGTACAAAATGCCACTATAAGTACCAGGCAAAAACAAAGCCGCCAACATGTCATTCCATCTTGGATTTTCTCCGGTTTAATCAGCAGATCATCAAGGCTTGGGACCATGTAATCACGAGCAGGTAAACTGTCATATTTGCTAATTTTCGCAGTGACTCAAATGATATTTCCACCTTTATCCCATTAACCTCGCCAGTTAACTTCATCTGTGATGGCCTATCATACCTGTTGCATTTCAACATTGCCATCCATTCTTGAATCTCGGTCATAAACAGATTCTTGTTGTCCTTGTCATAGCAACCGAGTGCTACCTCCCATCCTAACGCGCAAAATCGGGCAAACACCTAAAAGGGCCCGAACTCAACTTCTTGACTTCCCTCTCATAGATAAACGCAGCAGCCTTATTTTTTAACCGGTTCATTCGGTCATGAAACAATGCCGGTTGCCACTCCTCCGCTGATCATCTAAAGGACCCGATTCCCACTTTGGTTTATTACCCGGATCCAAATCCATCGTCTCTTCCTCATCGCTCTCACTTTCATCAATCCTACCCAAATATTGCCTCTTCTTTGGTTGTTGTTCCGGTTCCTTGCCTTTTGAAGAGGAAGAACTCGCTCCGACTCTTTCCTTAGTTCGTACCATTTTTCTACACACAAGACAAACAACACAACCACACAATAAGTATGATCCTTCTTCCACAATATCCCCACACTTGCTTGTTACTATGGTTGTAGATGTTAGTTAACCAAGAGTTTAAATTTTGTTCAAAAATTGGGCATGGTGTCTCTACAATGTAGAGGTTCCCAAAGTTCACAACTTTATCATCAAACTTACATCTACACCCCATAACAATATTCAAGTAACTACTTCCATGACAAAGTCTAAGAACAAACAAGTGGGTATGAACAAATATCCAATAGAAACCTTAATCGTCACAATACATCATCAAAAATAACTAAACAATATCACATACCTTTGATTGATGATGTTAAAAGACAAGAAATACAAAAGCTTGGAAACCCCCAAAAATTTCAGACCTAGGGCTTAAGATTCGAACCAGAAAACTTCGTTTTTTCGCAATTTGCTTCTCAAAATCAGAATCTACGTGAAATTCTAGTCAGGTTAGACCCAAAAATCACTTGATTTGGTTAAGGATTGAAGGATTTATGAAGAAATCAAGGTTGGAAGTTGTGGGTGTTTTTGGAGAGAAAGAAAGATGGAAGATGATAGATGGAGAATATGAAAGTGGCCAGGGATCAATGTGGGTTTTGTAAAAATAATGGAAAAAAAATATATATTTTTTTAAAAAGCTGAAACCGTCGACCCTCATGACCCCAGGTTCCACCGTAATTTACGGTGGCTACCGTAAGTTACGGTAGTGCTGGCATCAAAAACCCACCGTAAGGCAGTAGCCTTCCACCGTAAAGTCCACACAACTTACCAACCCACCGTAACTTACGGTACATACCATAAGTTACGGTAGGTTGGTTTTCAATTTTTCATTTCATAATTTTTTTTCATTTATTTTTTTTTTTATTTTTTATTTTTTGTAAATCTGGAAAAATTAAGTTAACCATGTTAAAACAGGGAATGTCGAGAATGTCGATTAACTAGAAATTACCTACCCCCTCGAAAATCCCGTGTTGTCCTCAACATGATCCTAGAACTATTTGTTACCCGAACGAAAACGAAATTTTGCTATCAAACAAAACAAAACAAAGCAAAACAAAAACTAACTATTTACACTACCCAAACATGAGCCTCTCATTGTTGTCTCTCATCGATCGGGCATAATATGTAGCCCGCATTATCAAGCTCCAAATTATTGATGTTATTGCCTTCCAAATATGGCTTCAATCGATGCCCATTCACCGTTTGTAATTTGTTAGTCTGCTCATCTTGGATTTCTACATCACCAAACCTCCCAACTCGTCGAACGACTTACGGGCCCATCCATTTACTTTTAAGCTTGCCCGCGAAAATCTTGAGCCTTAAGTTATACAACGAAACCTTTGACCCTCCTCAAAAGTCTTTTCCTTAACTTTGCATCATGTACCCTTTTAAGTTTGTCTTTGTATGCCGATGCACACTCGTACGCCTTGTCTCTAATCTCTTCTAATTCATTCAATTGTAACTTCCTCATCTTTCCCGCTTTATCATAGTCCGCATTCACCGTCTTAATTGCCCAATGCACTCGATGTGCTAATTCCATTGGCAAATGACAACCCTTCCCATACACCATCCTGTAAGGGGTTGTACCAATCGGAGTCTTGTAAGCCATTCTGTATGCCCACAACGCATCATCAAACTTACTCGGCCACTCTTTCCTATCTGTCCTAACCGTCTTCATGAGGATTTCTTTGATTTGACGGTTAGACACTTCAACTTGTCCACTCTTTGTGGATGGTAAGGTGTGGCAATCCGGTGATTCACGCTATATCTCTTCAATAATTTTCCGAAGTTGAAGTTCTTGAAATGCGAACCACCATCACTTATGATAACTCTTGGAATGCCAAAACGAGAAAAGATATTGGATTGAACGAATTTACAAACAACTGAGTGATCGTTTGTTCTTGTTGCAATGGCTTCAATCCACTTAGAGACATAATCCACTGCCACTAAAATGTATAAAAACCCATTGGAATTCGGAAAAGGACCCATAAAGTCAATCCCCCATACATCAAATATTTTCACAACTAAAATTGGTTGCAATGGCATCTCATCCCTCTTTTAAATGCTTCCCATCCTTTGACACTTAATACACTTCCTTGAGAACTCACATGCATCCTTGAAAGTAGTGGGCCAATAAAACCCACACGTTAACACTCGATAACCCGTTTTGTGTCCGCTAAAGTGATCTCCACATGCGGATGAATGAGCATGAGTCAGAAATTCCAACACCTCAGTTTCAGGCACACACCTTCGAATGACTTGATCAGGCCCGATCTTAAAAAGATCCGGTTCATCCTAAAGGTATTGTTTCACTTGGACCATAAATTGTTGTTTCCGCTTTTTAGTCCAATGATTTGGGATGGCCCCCATGGCTAGGTAGTTCACATAATGAGCATACCATGGCGCGACAGAAGTGGAAACGGCTAAGAGTTGCTCATCAGGAAATCTTTCATTTATTTCACTTACATCGTCAATTTCTTCCTCCGGGATCCGAGACAAATGATCCGCTACTACATTCTCACTCCTCTTTTTGCCCCGGATCTCTAAATCGAACTCTTGTAACAACAACACCCATCGAATTAAACGGGCTTCAGTCTTTTTTCTCCATCAAGTACCGGGCCGCACTATGATCTGAATAGACAACCACTTTGCTCCCCCAAATATACGAATGAAACTTATCCAAAGCATACACCACCGCTAATAATTCCTTCTCGATCGTAGTGTAATTCAGTTGCACTTCGGATAAAGTTTTGCTTGCATAGTAAATTACCACCGGCTTCTTATCAACTTGTTGACCCAGAACTGCACCAATTGTGGTGTCGCTTGCATCACACATGATCTCGAATGGCTTTGACCAATCCGGTGGTTGCAAGATAGGAGCTTTGACCAAATGTTCCTTCAAAACAGTAAACGCTTGCAAACATTCATCAGTAAAGTCAAATGGAACATCTTTAACAACAAGTTACATAAAGGCTTTGTGATAGCACTAAAACCTTTGATGAAACGTCTATAAAAACCCGCGTGTCCTAAGAATTACCTTACACCCTTAACATTTTTCGGTGGTGACAAAGATGAAATTACCTTTATTTTTGCCTTATCCACCTCCATCCCCCTTTCCGATATCACATACCTAACACAATACCCTCTTGCACCATAAAATGACTTTCTCCCAACTAAGCACTAAATTTTTCTCAACACATCTTTTTAAAACTTTTTATAATTCGCTGAGACAAGATTTAAAACTAGTGCCGAAAATCGAGAAGTCATCAATAAACACTTCAAGTGACTCTCCAACCATTTCGAGAAGATACTCATCATGCATTGTTGGAAAGTCGCCGGTGCATTGCACAAACTGAATGGCATTCGCCGAAAGGCAAAGGTGCCATATGGACAAGTGAAGGTGGTCTTGTGTTGGTCATTTGGGTGTATTGCTATTTGATTGTAACCCGAATACCATCTAAAAAACAGTAATATTTTTGACCTGATAATTTTTCAATAATTTGGTCAATGAAAGGTAGCTGGAAATGGTCCTTAGAAGTGGCGACATTCAATTTACGGTAGTCAATACATACACGCCACCCGGTAACTGGTCGGGTGACAATTTGTTCACCGCTTTCATCCTTAACTACTTGAATGCCCGCCTTCTTAGGCACAACTTGGGTAGGACTTACCCAAGCACTATCCGAAATTGGATAAATAATTCCCGCGTCCAACCATTTAATTACCTTCTTCTTTACTACCTCCCTTAGATTCGGATTTAATCGCCTCTGAGCTTCCGTGTTGGTTTTGTATCTTCGGTGGTGATTATCTTATGCATGACGATTGATGGACTAATTCCTTTGAGATTAGCAATCGTCCATCCAATAGCTCCTTTGTTCTCCTTTAAAACCTCTAATAAAGCTTGTTCTTGCGCCATCTCTAAATTAGAGGCAATAATGACCGGTAATGTGTCATTATCCCCTAGAAAAGCATACTTCAAATGGCTTGGCAAGTTCTTGAGCTCCAACTTTGGTGGTTCTTCTAGTTATGGTTTAGTACCCGATCTTATCTCCACTGGCAAGCCTTCGAATTGGTGAGTCCATGGTGGTCGACCTTCCTTCAAAGCCATAGCATCCTGTTTTTCCTCTTCAATCCTTAGTGCACAAGCATGTACCTGTTCAGAAAATCACACAAACAAACATCCGTACCATCCTCCTCATACTCATGCGGGTTGCATCCGTCAACTAAATCTGCCATGAAACACTCATCAACACCAACAGCATTAGAATTGTTAGTAAAAACATTCAAACGCATTTTTCGATTCCCAAAAGTCATATCGACTACCAAATCTACAATCGATCACGGCATGTGCGGTGCTCAAAAATGGCCGACCCAAAATAACATTTTGTTGTTATTTTGGGTCCGCGAATGAGTAATCCAATACTAAAAAGTCAACCGGGTAATAGAACTCATCAATTTTCATAATCACATTTTGAACCATCCCCGAGGTAGCTTATGAGACAAATCGGCTAAACCAACCGTTATCATACAAACCCCCCGGTAAAATGCTCACCCGGCTCCAAGATCTAGTAATGCCTTTGCCATTTGAAAATTACCAACTTGAATGTTAATTAATGGCGTACCCGGATCTTGAAGCTTAGGGGGAAGCTCCCTATTTAAAACTGCACTTACTTGCCCGGTTAAACCCACCCGTTTAGGCATTTTCTTCTTTTGTTTCTTTTTTGTGTGCATATCTCTTTTAAAAATTTAGCATAAGCAGGCAGGTTTTTTGCATCGAGTAGTGAAAGATTAATTTTTACTTGTGTAAACATGTCCCACAATTCTTCTTTTTGGGGACCTCTGGATGCAATAAATTTTTTTCTACCGGGTCAAGTAAGGCCGATGGAAATAGGACTTGACCCGTTTCACCCTCAAATTTTTCATTCTTTACATTTCACCCACCCCCGATGTTTTGATATTCGACTCTTTCGATGTCACCGGTGGAACATCATCATTACTTTCGTTACCCGTAATATCTTCAACTACCCCCTTGATTAAAACGGGAGAAGATGATGTTTTATATTCTTTGCCGCTTCTCAAAACACTAACATGATTAATAGGAATATTACGAGAAGAACTGTGAGAGGGATTTACTTTGGTGTCACTAAGAAGTTGGCCTTTGTTCTTCTTGAGATTCGCCACATCCGTTGCAAGTTGCCCCATTTGATTGGTCAATGGTTGAATGGCTTTGTCTCGAATTTCATCTTTTTGAGCTCTAGCATCATCCAATTGATTCCTCTTTTGCATCTCCTGTTGCATGGACTTTAGCATCTCCATCACTTCATTACCACCACTTGATGAAGATTGATTATCATTTCCTTGGTCATTTCCTGATGGTTTGAAAGGCTTTTGATATCCTTGATTGTTTCCCCCTCTAAAATTTCCTTGAGAATTTTGATATTGTTGACGAAGAACAAAATTACCTTGAGGCTTTCCTTGGAAATTTGGGTTAGATTGATTGGCCGAATTCCCATAACTAAAGTTCGGATGATTCCTCAAACCCGGATGGTAGGTATTTGAATTCATGTTGTAATTTCTTCCACCAAACCCTTGACCTTGAATAGTATTCACTTCCTCCAATTGTTCAAAAGTTACCATGCAAGAATCCACGGTATGCCCCAACTCATTGCAATTTGTACAAACATTATAAATTTGATTTGTAGCTTGTACATTACCATCATCCACCGCATGAACTGGAGCTCGTGTAATGACCGGTCGTGCTCGTCTTGATGATTGAGCCTTCCTCTTTGATGTGACCGCCATTTGTTCCAAAATGCCCAATCGTCTTGCTTATAATTTGTACCAAATGTACCATTTGTGATAGACATCAAATCCCGGGCATCTTCAGAATGAAGCCCCTCTTGAAAAGCATTCAACAACTCCCATAACTCTATTCCGTGATGAGGACAATTCTTGATCATCAAGTTAAACCGCTCAAAAGCCTCATGAAACATTTCACCTTGTTGTTATTAGAAGCTTCTCAAGCTTCTCCTAGCATCATTGATCTTTTGGGCTGTGAAAAACTCTTCCAAAAACCTTTGTTGCATCTCAGCCCATGTGTAAATTGAAGCGGATGGCAAAGTGTAGAACCACCTCTTTGCCTTATCCTCCAATGAAAATTGAAACAACACCAACTTGACATCATCCGCAGAAAATCCTTGACCACCAATTGTGTTACAAATTGAATCATAAGCTTCCAAATGAAAATAGGGTTCTTCCGTTGCTAACCCTTTGTATTTTGGCATACTTTGAAGTGAATTTGTTCGGACTTCAAACCTTCTCCCTTGATTGTTTTGAGGGATGACCACTGGTGTAGGATTATTTGTGATTATTGGACGAAAGTGTGCCTCAATACCCCTAGCAGCGTCCCAATTATGCCTTCATGGGACACCCAACCTAACTCTTGGTCGCTGAGGACCCATTGGTCTTTGAAATTGTGGTCCTGGAGGCACGAATTGCTGAAACGGTGGTTGAAAGATTGCCCCCCATGTTGTGGAAAAATCTACCCTTGAAATTATGGCCCATGTGGCCTCACTTGGGGTTGTATTTGTTGTGGTATAATTTGTTGCTGCATAACTTGTGGTTGTGGTCTCCCATATCCTTGCATATCTTGTCCTTGAATGTAAATATAATTTCCTTGATCAACATCTCCTTCGTACGTGTACCCTTCTTCCTCATATCTCCTAAATTCATCACCATAACCACCATCAACACCAGCTCCTCCTGCTCCCGAGGTTTGTACAACTTGAGGTTGTTGGTATTGTGTATTCGGTTGCATCTGAGAGGTAGGGGGAGTATGAAATATGAATGGTTTAGGTTGATATGGTTGTGGTGGTGGTACTGGTTGAGATGACGATGATTGACCGGTTTTTGGGAAGAAATATGAAAAGGGCGGTATGGGTGCTGAGGGGTCAAAGCTAAAAGGATGTTCATTTGGGTACTTGTAGGTAATGGGGTATGAGTTGGTTTAGTCTCAGGTGTTGATGTAAGCTTGGGTAAAGGCTTGGATGGTGTTGTTTGACCCGTAGTAGGAGGTGGTGAGGGAGGATCCATTGTGTTCCATGGTGTAACGGGTGATGTAGGTGCTATTGGTGAACCACTGATTTTGTTTTGTCGATGTAATACTTCGTTTCTACAAGGGAATCGTTCAATTTCTGGATCAAACACTAATGGTGATGATGAGCGTGAATTCCTGGTATGCATACACCTGTAACACCTGCACACTACACAACCAGCGTAACACCGAAAATAACAAAGCAAAACTAATAAACAAACACACGTTGCGCACTACTCCCCGGCAACGACACCAAAATTTGACGTGATGTCACAGTACACGTAAATTTAATCCAAATTACAACTCAAAGATAGTAGTAAAAAGGTATCGAAGACAGGGAGTTTGTGGAATATGTGTTTATTTTATAGTCTTGTAAATTAGCCACAATTTCCCTAAAATGCAAAAATTAAATATCAAAAGTTGGATTGTTTTGGTTTAAGAACTAATAGTAACTAAATAGATTGCAAATCAAAACGTACTTTTGTAACAGATTAAGAACAAGCGACCACCCTAGATTTCAGGTTTTAATCCGCACTTATGTTTATGCCTACTAGAAAGAACCACATAGACATGGTTCATGCTTGATTAGCTATTTGTGATGAAGGAGAACTAAGTACTCGGATTGTAGAATGCGAGGTTGTTACTCGATGATCAATTGACAATTATCCAACCCTAATCCTTCCCATGATATCTCAATTGCCAATGGCACCAAGAACGTATGGTTTAGATTAATATCAAACAACAATCAGCAATTAACAAACAAATATCCAAACACCATAATAACTCAAACAACCGTTCAAAGTTGTTATTCTAGAAATTCAAGCACAAACATAGTGTTTCAAAAGCAAACCTTACATCTAGGATGATCACCAAAGGTTTAGCCAAGCATGACTTGATACATCATCATCACACACCGATTAATGTTCATACGAATCAAAAACACAAATCAATTGTTTAGAAATGTTTGGAACCAAGCAAGAACAGCCAAAATCGCCCCTTTTCTACCCGGAAGTCGTCAGATCTCGAGATCATGTCAAAAGGCACCTCCCACCCGTTTTTAATATGGCAGTTACACTTTGTTCGTCATCTCTACCGTAACTTACGGTAGCCACCGTAAGTTACGGTAGCCACAAAACTGCTACGGTGATTCTCTTCTGTATTACGATGGGAAATTCAAGATTTCAGAGCTACCGTAACTTACGGTAGCTACCTTAAGTTACGGTGGAACCCTGAATGTTTTGTTTCTTCTTTTCTTCCTTCCGCGCTAAGCAGCATTTTATCCATTTTAAGCTCCCAAAACATACCTGAAACATAAGCAACTGTAGTTATCTAATTCAAGATAATTACACGATTAAATGAGAGATAAATTCATCTTTTAACATTATGAAGGGTTGTCCTATGGACAACCCATCAGATAACCATATGATGTAAGTATTTCCACTGAGGTAAGACCTTCCCTTTCCTTAAGGTCTTTACAGATAAATCTCCCTCATAGCCCATCTACTCAAAGGAATACTTCACAGCTTCTTTTGGGAAGAACACCTCACTTCTTCATCACCCAACTGAAGATGAGTGTTGATGATGGCCGGAGTGATGAAGACTGTTCTCCCCTACACTGTGGCAGACAGTGCCTTTTCCCCATCCATAATGACCTCTTGGCAGGTCTTCCAAAATTCAAGCAGATGATCCTCATACAGAGGAGGATCAATGGTAAGGGAGGTGAAGTAGTTTGACAAAGCCAAGAATTGGCACACTTCTGAGAAATGTGGATCTTTCTCAAAGTTTGGCAAAGCAACCTGATTATATTGCCTGTGTAACTGCATAAAAAAATCTGGGTCATTTCATCTGTCAAGGTTGGCCATTGTGAGAAATCTTAAAGGTGAAGGAAGGATGAACGAAGGTGGTTTCAGAGAGAAATCTGGAATTTAGGTTTGGAGAAAATATGAAGATGATAGAAAGAGGGGGAACCGACAGGGTTTATGTGTAAAAAGGATTTGAGACAAAGTTAATGAAAGAGGATAAACTTTGAAATCCAGATGGCGGTCCCACCTCTAAAAAAGTAGTTTGCTTTTTGCTCAAAAGCGGTTTTCTTGGAAATCGAAAAGCTTTCGAAGGTAAATTGTCTTCGGAAGTTTTAATGAATAAGCTTCCGAAGCAAAAATAAATTCGGAAGAATTTTTCAAAGAGTTTTGACAAATTTGCTTCGGAAGAGAATTTGGACTTGGATGCTTTGTTCAACAAAACAAAGCTTCCGAGAGTTAATTTCCTTCGAAAGAAAAATGGTCCTTAGGAACATATAAGTGCCTAAGAGATTTTTAAGCTTCGGAAGATATTTCAGAAATTTCTTTCGAAGGCAAATTTTACTTAGACAGTTATTTGTCTTGAAGGTATATTTTCTTCCGAAGATAAAATCATATCTTCTGAAGGATCAAGATTTGTCAAAAATCTAAGAAAAATTCTTCAAAAAGTTTTTATCCATAGAAACACATGAGCTTATGAAGA
This sequence comes from Flaveria linearis, assembly GCA_024085815.1. Lineage (NCBI taxonomy): Eukaryota > Viridiplantae > Streptophyta > Magnoliopsida > Asterales > Asteraceae > Flaveria > Flaveria linearis. The sequence continues at coordinate 28,280,632 of CM044014.1, forward strand.
TGATAAACTAGACAACTTAAGACACACAGATTTTAAGAAATAAAATGAATTAGTTTTAAGAAAAAGCTACTAAAAGTTAATCATCCCAATAGCTTATATAAGATACTTAAATCTCTGTTCATCAAAGGCTTTTGTAAACAGATCAGCATATTGTTCATTTGTGTTAACTTTAACTAGTTTAATTAATCACTTTTCAAAGTTATCTCTAATTAAATGATACCTGATATTTATGTGTTTTGTCCTTGAGTGCTGCACAGGATTCTCTGTGATAGAGATAGCATTGTTGTTGTCTATGTGAATGGGAGTCTCCTTGAAGTTTAAACCATAGTCAAGCATCTTATTCTAGATCCAAAGCACTTGAGCACAGTAGCTTGCAGCAGTAATGTATTCAGCTTCAGCAGTTGATGCAGAGACATAGGATTGTTTCTTGCATTGCCATAAGACAACCCTTCCACCAAGGAACTGACATCCCCCAAATGTAGATTTTGCAATCATATTACAACCACCATAATCACTATCTGTATATGCATACAGATTGAAGTCAGAATTCTTGGGATACCAAAGACCAAGTGTTGAGACACCTTTGAGGTATCTTAGAATTCTCTTGACAGTGATGAGGTTAGACATCTTGGGGTTGGCTTGATATCTTGCACAAATACATATGGCAAACATGATATCAGACCTGCTAGCTGTAAGATGCATAAGAGACCCAATCATAGCCCTATAGAGGTGTTCATCAACACACTCCCCCTCAAGATCAGGCCCAAGGGAGTGGTTTCTTGCTATGGGTGTCTTAGCAATCTTACAATCAATCATGTTGAATCTTTTGAGTATGTCTTGAACATACTTTGACTGACTTATGAAGATTCTATCTTCAACTTGCTTCACTTGAATTCCCAGAAAGAAATTGAGTTCCCCCATGGCACTCATTTCAAATCTGTCCTTCATCAGCTTCTCAAAGTCTTTGCAGAGATTTGGATTAGTTGAACCAAAAATGATGTCATCTATATACACTTGAACTAGCAGTAAGTCATTTTCCTATCCTTTAATGAAGAGAGTTCCATCTATAGTACCCTTTTGTATCCATGCTTGCAGAGATACTGAGATAGAGTCTCATACCACTTTCTTGGTGCTTGGTGTAGCCCATAAAGAGCCTTATCAAGCTTGCATACATAATCAGGATGATTAGGATCTGCAAAACCAGGTGGTTGTTTGACATACACCTCTTCATCAATCACCCCATACAGAAAAGCACACTTGACATCAAGTTGATAGACCTTGAAGTTCTTGGATGCAGCAAATGCCAAGAATATCCTAACAGCTTCTAGTCTTTCTATAAGAGCAAAGACATCAGTGTAGTCAATTCCTTCTTCTTGTGTGTATCATTGAACAACTAGTCTAGCTTTGTTTTTGATGACAATACCTCTATCATCTTTCTTATTCCTAAATACCTATTTGGTTCCTATAGTTGTCTTCCCATGAGGAAGAGGACATAGGTTCCAAACCTTCTGTCTTTTGAATTGAAGCAGCTCCTCTTGCATGGCTTCAACCCAACTTCCATCCTTCAGAGCCTCATCAACTTTCTTGGGCTCTATCTGGGACAAGAAACAAGAGTGAAGACAAACATTTGCTTCATGGGTTTGTCCTCTTGTTCTTACCCCAATTTCAACATCTCCAATGATGTTTGTGGTGGGATGAGACTTGTGGATCCTTAGTTGAGGGATCACAGCAAGTTGCTGAGAGAGATCTAAATTAGAGAAATTTAGATCTGGCATAGATGTTTCTTCCACCACATCAACATACTTATTAAGAGAAACTTGATCCAATGAGTGTGTGACATCATTGATATATTCATCTATGGAGTGGTTATCAGCATCAAGAAATTCTTGATCACTGTCACCACCACCATCATTTCTTCTGCATTTGAAGTTTCTTTGTTTGTCTGTGAGCTTCTGAGCTGGAACTTGAAGGCATCTCAGATGTATCAGCTGAATTTGTCATTGTTGTGCTGATAGAAACTTTATTTGCTGAAGTAGTTACAACTGGAGCTGAAGATGTGTAACTTGAAGGTCTTCTTAGCTCAAATCTTGGATCAGGACACCGAAGCCGACAAATATAAGTATGCCTTGGTTGTGGTTACCAGACCACAACAACAAAAATTAGGTCAATTAAACACTAGTTTGACATGCAGTTGTGCTAGCACGACTAGCCCGGGTGTGGTTTGTCAAACCCAGTAGATCTACTCAGAATACCTCGCTAAAGTACATAAATTAGCGATTCGAAAGTGAGGACTTAAAATAGTACAACACTGGTAATCATGCGATAATTACATTAATACTTATCAAATAAATGAATGTTTAAAATCAAAATGTTTCTTTTCCCTAAAAGAATATATGTAAAGTGGGGTTGTAAAGTCACCTTTTAAGCACAACAAATCAGTAAATGTAACACAAAAGCTTAGGTTTCCAAATAACCTAGATTCATGTTTAAAATTTAATTAATATTAATTACTAATATTGAAATTGTATGGTTTCGTGTTCATGACTCGGATACAAGATGTTCCCCCCATTCACATGCATACCCAACAAACACAAGCATATATAAATCCCAAACACATCTATATACTATGCGTAAACACACACCCATTCATATGCACCCACCCTAAAAGCTCACATGCCATGCGCAACACACATAATCACAATCATACCTACAAACTCAAGCACACACATTAACAGACACCATGCACCTTCACACATGCAAGCTGGTAACCAATGCTACAACCTAGATATACATACGTACATTCATGCGGCATACATACAACACATAACCACACACACCGCCTCAGCGTCGTTAACTACCCTATCACACCCACTACTGCACACTAAGCACACAACACCAAACCCTAATCGGTTACCCTAACATTACCTATGGCTAAACCACTACCAAAACATTATAACTGAGACCCGTACATTTGTATAGCCCTACCCAACAACCCTAATACACACCCCAAAGAACACACTCACATGCAACCACCCGAACATACTACACATTCGTAGAACCTACCCCAAATCAAGCAATTAACCATACCAACAATCCACGCACAGGAACACGTCAGAATAAACATACATACACGACATACAACGACACCCTGATAAATGCATAAATCTAAAACTATACATACAACCACATGTATAGTCGAATGTATCACACACCCGAAAACATGAAACCGTAACGAAAGTGAGCAAGGAACAGGGAAGAACTGTACCGAGTTGCTGCGATCGATCGATACAACTGCCGATATGGAGTTAATCGCCTCTAGCAAGTGGCCCGCGTTAATGAACTATCGGGGAGCCGTCGGGGAATGCCGTCGAAGGGAGGAGTCGGACGCAAGGATGTCTTGGTGAAGAGGGTTTGATCTCCACAGAAAACCAGTAGGGTTTGTGGGGGAGGGGTAGGGGTTTGATTTCTACCGAAAACAAGTGGGGATTGTGGGAGGAGGAGTAGGGTTGGTATAGGTTTTATTTAAATAAATTTTGCATGCAACCCATCAAGTTTTATTTAAATAAATTTTGCATGAAACCCTAGCGTTTAGAATAAATTATGAGATCATGATGTTAACCAGGAAATGCAGAATGTCATAGTTAATTTATTAAATCAATGTTTGATAATCAACTTATGTGATGTAATAGTTTGACAATACCGATTTGAATTATGTATGATTTATGTTTCTGTTTGTAACACCCGGATATTTTCTTTGAAGCCAACGAAAGAGGAAAAAGAAATAAAGTCCAAAGTTGGGGGATCAAACTCGCCAAGGATAGAAAGCTGGGTGAGTGGAGGTATTTGAAGGGAGAGGGCAGCCCTTACCCTCTCCCCACACCCAAAATTCTGCATAAAAGAGAGGAGAAGAGAGAAAAGGGAGAAAGGTTGGTTCCGGTGGATCCGAGCGTGAAAATCGAAGTGTAGCGGGTCAAATCAAAGCTCTACTCGACGGGGTTGTTTGTGTGAGTTCTAGGACCCTCTTTTACACGTTTTTGATCGATTTTGGGGCTGGAACACATCTAAAAACTCGTCTTATGTGTGTGTGTTTGACCCATTTGTATGTGTTTACGTGTGATGCGTTTAGAGTTTGTTTCTGGGCTTGTGTGTGCTTGAATGGTGTTATGGTATGCATTCCTAAGGTTTAGGATGGTTGATTTGGGCTTAGAATGGGTTTGGATGAGCTTGGAGGTCAAAAATGGCAGATTGGGTTCGGGATGAACTGCATTCTGCATCACCTAGGGCTAGGCATCCGAATGGAGGCCATACGACCGAATGAGGTGCGATTGGGGTTCATTCGCACGATTGAGATTCATTCGCATGATTGCCAGTCGTTTGGCGAGTCATGCGACTGAGGGCCCATTCGCATAAGTGCTCATCCGTATTGAGTCCATCCGCATGAGGTCCATTCGCATAGTGTTCATTCGCATGGATGTCCATTCGCACGAGGCTCAATCACCTGGTGTTCATTCGCATGGGGTTCAGTCGCATGGGAGGCCCTGCGACTGAAGGGTGCCCATATGCCCATGTAGGGCTTGTGTACCCGAGGAGAAATGTAATTTAATTATTGACTTTCGGGGAAAGTGCGGATGTAAGTTTTGACGTGGAAGTTCCCGTAAGTTCATGTAAGATGACTGTTGAGGCGTTAGTGGTTATGTTGGGCATGATGATGATGATGTTGCATGATTATGCATGATGTATGTTATGTATACATGTGATGTTGCCCTGTATGATAATGCTATTTGTGTATGATGATGTTCCTTATTATGATGTATGTTTATATTTCCCGTAACTTTACGTGTTACGTTAATGAAAGAAATGAAAGTATTATGTAACGTAAAGTGGAAGATAATGAAAGAGGAACATGATGAATGCATGCATTAATGAATGAATGAACGGATGAAAGGCATGCAAGCAAATGTATGAGGTGAGCGACCCTGCTGTCGCAATAGACTCGGAAGGGACACGCCATTGAAAGGTGTTAGCCCAACGGTGTGTGGGTTCGCTACCCCGAGAGGATGCATATCGGGGTCTTTCTTTGTGATTGACCATTTGTATAGAACCACTGCTGCATACCTTAGGTACTATGGCTAGAGGTACGGTGCACCATTATAGAAGGTCTATGATAGGCCTAGGTCCAGTACCAGGAACAGAAGGGTATTGCACATGGAAATGGTACACCTAAACTTTACCTTAGGTACTGTGGCCAGAGGTGCGGTGCACCATTATAGAAGGTCTATGATAGGCCTAGGTCCAGTACCAGGAACAGAAGGGTATTGCACATGGCAATGGTACACCTAAACTTTACCTTAGGTACTGTGGCCAGAGGTACGGTGCACCGTTATAAAGGGTCTATGATAGGCCTAGGTCCAGTACCAGAAAACAGAAGGGTAAGGTTTATGGTTTGATGGAAAGAAAAGAGGTAATGATGAAAGAATGTGAATGATAAGGACGTACGATGAATGAACGAAAGTTAAAGAATAAATGAATGAATGAACGAATGATGAAGATAACAATGATATTATCTATATGTACGTATGGTGTATGATCGCATGAAAGTAATGAACGGTTTTAACGAAAGAAAAGTATGTTTTATTATAAAACTAGAACTCACTTAGCAACACTGGCTTTTATGTGTTTTCAGTTGGTAGGTAATGGTTGCTGAGGATGGCACGGGGTGGCTACTCAGCTCTTTTGGATGGCATCCATTCATATAATGCTTTTGTGATGTAATGCAACAATGTATTTTGTAATTGATTAACGATGTATTATTTTGCAAAAGCCTTTATAATGAAATGAAATGTCATTTTTGAATGTTTTCGCTGCAATGTTTACTTAAGATAAATGAGAATGTTTGTTTTACGTGTGATGATTGACCAGCTGTGAGGTGCCCGGGAACGGGACCTTACAAGTTGGTATCAGAGCCAAAGTTTAAGTGAAACGGGTAAATTTTCAAAATAAACCTAAACTTAAACTGAGAATGGGACGGAAAGGGATGGGATGCCAGTCTGAGTTGCTGCGTGCCATGAGGTATTTTCTTAATGTTAAGCGGTATTACGTGCGCATGCTATGTGGTTTATGTGCTGCTTATAGATTTAGATACTGATGTAGTCAGGACAGGTAATGCTCGGGATAAGAAGAGTAAAGTAAGTGGCTAATCACAACTGGCCACTGTAATTAGGGACTTACTATACTTGACATAAACGGAGCTGTTCCCTCGAATGACCATGTTGGTGTTTGAATGTTTTAGTGTGCGTGTGAATGGCTGGTGGTAGATCTTCGAAAGCCTCTCGTGGTGGTGGTCATGATGGGCTTGGTGCTAAGCCGCGACCCAAGAAGGGAAGACCCAGAGTTGAAAAGGTGGTTCCTGAAGGACCCGAGACCCCTCATCCGGAGGGTGGAGATGAGAGTGCCAATTTGAGAGCCTCAGTAAAGGAGGCTGTTGTGGTAGAAGTTTATCAAGTCATGCAAACGATCTTACCGTCTGTGGTGACCGTAGTAATTAAGGCTGTAAGGGAAGGAGAAAGAAGGGAGGGGAACCGGTCCTCAGGAGGTCAGGAGCAACCGAAGACTGAGACGATTCCCTCCGATGATGAGGTGAGGAGGAACAGCCTATGCAGGAGCCGGCATGAGGCTGTAACTATGGGGCATTTCGAAGGTGCAAGCCCCCTACTTTTGATGGAAATGGCACTGTTGCTGCTGCTCACCGATGGGTGAGGGAAATGGTAGCTGTTCTGAATATCAGCGAGTGCCAAGAAGACCAGAAGGTGAAATTTGCTGCCCACTCATTTGTGGACTCAGCTTTGTGTTGGTAGGATAATATAGTCCAAGCCAAGGGTAGTCGGGCAATTAGGAGAATGAGATGGTCGGAGCTGAAGAAGTTGGTTATTGAGGAGTTCTGTCCTCACCGAGAGATGGACAAGGTTGAAAGTGAGTTCCTGCAACTGGAGGCGGGAACCATGACACATCAGCAGTACACCACGAAGTTCAACGAGATGGCACGTCTGGTGCCGGATTAGGTGATGCCTCTGTCACGGAAAATTAAGAGGTACATTCAGTGTTTGCCAGCGGATATTCGCAGGCACATGATCGCTGCCCGACCAAGCACGTTTTGGTCGGTGGTGGACTTGGTAGGAAGGTTATATGATGAGAGGGATGTAGTGGTGGTGGCTGAAGGTAGTAGAAAGGGTGGTAGTGATCGAAACTGGAGTGGGAAGAGGTCTATCGGGGTGATGCCTTGACGGGTAACAAGAAGGCACGGGTGGATGACCGTCGTGTGGTCACATCGGGTGCGGGTATGAAGAAGTGCAGTAAGTGTGGGAGAGAGCATAGTGGGGAATGTAGGCTGGGGTCGAACGGGTGCCTCAAATGTGGGAAGGCGGGGCATATAGCCAGGGACTGTCGTATGGTCCGATGCTTTAACTGTGGCGTGGAGGGCCACATAAGTAGGGATTGTAAGAAGCCGAGGGCCGATGGTTCCGGGGTGAAGAAGACGGGGAGTGAAGGACCGAGGGCGAGCGCCAGGGCATTCACCATGACACAAGTGGAAGCTAGGACGGACCCTGACGTTGTGTCCAGTACGTTTTTAGTGAACCAAACTTTAGCTTCTGTGTTGTTTGATTCTGGTGCTAGTAAAAGTTTTATTTCTGCTGCTTTCTGTACTAAGCTACCGGTTAGTAGTAGACGTGTTGATACGCCATTTGATGTAGAAACTACCATAGGTAAGTCTACCAGGATTTCTGAGATAATAGAGGAATGTGATGTGGAATTAGAAGGTCATAAGTTTCTTGTTAGACCGTTCGTGATGACCTTAGGTGGTTTCGATTTGCTTCTTGGGATGGATTGGTTGGCGGACTTCAAGGCGAACATTGTGTGTCGCAAGAAGATGATTCGTTTGACAACGCTGATGGGAGTTTGGTAACTGCTTATGGGGATCAAGTCACGATGATCCTGAAAGTAATCTCAATGGCGGTGGTGGGAAAGTGTATGAGGCGTGGATGTAGCGCCTACTTGGCTTATGTGAAGGATGTGGATACGCGAACACCACAACTATCTGATGTCCCGGTGGTGTGTGACTTTCCAGACGTGTTCCCAGAAGATTTACCAGGAGTGCCACCTGACCGAGAGATTGAGTTTCAGATTGATCTGATACCGGGTGTTCAACGTGTTGCCAAGGCACCGTATCGGTTAGCTCCGACTGAGATGAAAGAGTTGATGGAGCAACTGCAAGAGATGCTTGATAAGGGGTTCATTCAACCGAGTATCTCTCCTTAGGGTGCCCCGGTCTTGTTTGTAAAGAAGAAAGACGGTAGTATGAGGATGTGTATAGACTACCGTGAGCTGAACAAGTTGACGATGAAGAATTGGTACCCGTTACCGAGAATTGATGGTTTGTTTGATCAGCTTCAAGGTGCTAGTTGGTTTTCAAGGATCGACCTTCGATCTGGCTACCATCAGTTGAAGGTGAAGGAGCAGGACATCCCTAAAACAGCTTTTCGCATGCGTTACGGTCACTATGAGTTTCTTGTCATGTCTTTTGGTTTGACCAATGCGCCAACTACTTTTATGGATCTGATGAACCGTGTGTGTCAGCCGATGTTGGACAAATCAGTGATCGTGTTTATTGATGATTATGGTGGACTCGGCAAAGGTGGAGGCAGTGATGCAATGGAAGTCTCCAAGGACGCCATCCGAGATTTGTAGTTTCTTGGGTTTGGCGGGCTACTACAGAAGATTCATCCAAGACTTTTCCAAGATCGCTTCTCCACTAACCAAGTTGACCCGAAAGATGTGAAATTTGTATGGGGTCAAGCTCAAGAGATGGCGTTCAGAGAATTGAAGACGAGATTGACTCAAGCTCAAGTTCTGTCATTACCCGATGGAAGTGAAGATCTGGTGGTTTATTCTGATGCTTCATACTCAGGATTAGGGTGCATGTTAATGCAGAGAGGAAAGCTTATAGCCTATGCATCCCAACAGTTGAAGGTTCATGAGATTAATTACCCTACTCATGACTTGGAGCTAGCAGCCGTGGTCTTTGCACTAAAGATTTGGAGGCACTATCTTTACGGGACGAAGTGCACCATTTTCACTGACCACAAGAGCTTGAAGTACTTATTTGAGCAAAAAGATCTGAACATGAGGCAGAGACGATGGTTAGAGCTTATAAAGGACTATGATTGTGAGATCCACTACCATCCGGGCAAATCCAATGTGGTGGCAGACGCCCTTAGCCGAAAAGAGAGACCCGAGCCGATTCGAGTGAAAGCATATCAGATGATCATGACCTCGGATGTGATGAAGCAAGTCAAAGAGTTTCAAGATGAGGTATTGATGTGCTTCAAATTATACATATAAAGCATATCAATTGCACATCAATTATTCTATAAACTCTTACTGAAAAGGATGATTTGATACCTAAATCGTTCATATTGTGTTTTCAGGCTTGGAAAAGACCAAGATGAACAAAAGGAGCATAAATAAGAAGAAAATGAAGAAAACCAAGTTTTGGAATTCAAGCATGGGGCCGTGCTTCATGAGGCACGCCCCCATGCCCAGCCTGAAACACACCCCCGTGCTAAATTCGACACACCCCCGTGTTTGTCAGTCCGACAGGACAAAAAGTATGGTTCCCCGACTTGAGGCATGAGGGCATGCCCTAGGAGGCACGGGGCCGTGCCCCACCACAAACACGGGGCCGTGCCCCATTGAACACGGGGCCGTGCCTGACAAGTTCTGAGGGTACTAGCCGACCAACTTTTACGTACGTTGTACTAGCACGGGGCCGTGCCTTTTAGGCATGGGGCCGTGCTTAAACACTCCAGAAAGCCTACAAATAGGACTTCATTTGCAACTTTAAAAAGAGCTTTTGGGAGGTGAAGTGCTGGTGTTCCCTCTCGGGAACCCCGCCTTTGGAGGTCCTTAGAAGGTTTTGGAGGTCCATTCAACACTTAGAAGAAGCTCAGGATCGTTTAACATCATCCATAGTGAATCACCGGTTTGATTGTTCTATTTTATCGATGATTTCATTACTATCTTCTATCCTTGTTGCTATGTTCAAGCTCATTATGAGCTAAACTTCATTTGTTATCCTAATTTAGTGAAACTTTATGTGACTTGTGATGAACTAATGGTATGATATATATTGTGTTAATGTTATGGTGGTCTTGAGAAAACTTTCGATGGGTAGCACCTACATTTGAATGGGAAGTTATAAACTTATGATTTGTAATTGTGATTGTCATACACGGTTGAAAAACGTATAATCAACTTTTATTCATAACAAATCTATGGCTAATTAACTAGAGATGGTTATTAGAAATCATATCACCTTAACTTTTGGATCATTTACGGGTTCCCTTTTATTAGTCTGAGAAATCTACAGTAATTGTTATGGTTTTCTAAAATTAATGGTATGTTGGAAAGGAACTTGATCAACTCTCTTCTTACATTAAGTTATGTTTTCAGAAATCGTATGTCAAAAAGGACACAAAAGATTTACCTACATTACTAGGGCTTTGACCTAAGCAGTAAATCTCAACCTGACGTGGTCCTAGTCACTACGGAGCGGATAGACGAGAAATCGCGCCAGCTCATCTTTATAAACGTTAACATAATTACTTTATTTAATATATTTAATCACACCACCAATTCATCACAGTTATATAAGTGTTATCTAAATTAGGATAACAACCTTACTTCACTGAAAGAATCACCAAAAGTCTCAATCTATCTTTATCTATCTTTATTTATTGTTATTTTTTAACTTATTATTTTCTAAATCAAATTAATAGTCAATTATGAGGGTTGTTGAGTAGGCTTAGTGTGTCCACGGATTGATACTCGGTTCTTACCAACACTATATTACCTCACGATAGGTACACTTGCCTTTTGTGTGTGTGGTTTAGTATTAGTAATAACCATTTAAAACTAAATCTGTGTGAAAAACCTTTATCAAAATATATATACTATCCGCACGCATCAAGTTTTTGGCGCCGTTGCCGGGGACACATGGTAGTTTGAAAGGCAATCCAAATTTTTAACTATTTTGTTTTACTTCAAAAAAAAATTAAATAATTATAAAAAAAGAAGAAGTCGATCCACATAATGCTATGAAAGTTGAAAACAATGAGGGACTAAGCTTCAAAGTTAATGGTCATCGGTTAATAGCCAAATCGATGTACCAACTAAGATTTTCTTGGAGGTGATAAACCTCCACCTCATTAAAAATTAAGTGTGGGGAAGGGTCTAGCCAAGGACCCGTAACCAAAACATGGCTCTATGTTACTTTCAGTCTGTTTATTTTTAGTTTGTGTGCTTAGGACTTTAACTTTCTGCTTAAATAAATTGGTGATGTTTTAGATTAATCCCGATGTATTCTTTTGAGCTTTTTCAAGGCGGCTATGGAAAAACGATCGCACGCATTCGACTCATCATTTTAGGGGAGTTTTCGTTTGCCTTTCTCTACTTAATATTTACTGAGAATCACATTGAGGATAATGTGAAGTTTAAGTGTGGGGAAGGTTATATATGCTTGATACTTTGCTTATAAATAGGTCCAAGTTATAATTAAATCTTTTGCAAAAAATCACTCTGATTTTAATGCTTTTGGCAACAACACAGGAAACATGAAATAATTTTTAATAAAACAAAATATAAATATATGTTTTCGAGAAATAAATAAGCAAATAAAGCAAACCCAAATAACCTTAAAAATGTTTTTTTTGTGATATCCTGAAAAGCAAAACGAGTTGGTAAAAATATTTAAACATGTAAAATGAAACACTTAACCCAATTCCATCTTATGTGTGAGCTTATTTTTTAGCCTTAAACAAGCTTTTGCATTTATGTATTTTTGCTTTCATTATGGATATATTGAGGGTGCCTTATATGGCGTGTAAATTAGAACTTGTTTTGGGTATGCATTTCAAAATCTTATAAGTGTTTTTTGCATAAAAAGGATTTAGGCAATTAGGAAAACCCAACATTCGAGCCTCTACTATTTTTAAATATCCTTACCCAAACATTATCCCCTAGTTAGCCCCGTTGAGCTTAAACATTTTCATTTTCCATCACCCAAACCACTAAGCCATTTAACCAAAAAGCCTTCAACAATACCCGTTTTTGTTAAAGACATGTTTTGGCTTATTTCAAAAAAAAAGGAAGAAAGAAAGAAAGAAAAAAAGGAAGAAGAAGAAGAAAACTAGTTTCATCATTTTGTGGTATTTCAAGATATGTGTTCAAGAAAGGAAAAATGATATGAAAGATGCCCAACGTGTGGGGAACTGGTTTCACGAAGGAAAGTGTGACAAAAACCAAACTGAATCCAAGAATTCAACATCCAAATCCGTTGGGTGCAATTAGGGTCCAAGCCGAATGACCCTTTAAAAAGGATAGCTACGTATATCATTGGGTTAAGGAGGAGGTGCAGTTTTTCAAAGTGCAATACGGTCTTGACGATCTGACCATAAACGAGTCATCAAGTTAGCATACCCCTTCCAGCTTGAGTATTGTATAAAGAACCATTTTATTGGTTTCCCTTTAGTTTATAAAATAAGCCAAGACCGTTGTTTTTAGCATTTAGCCACTTTTCCCCAAATAATCCGTACCTTGAACCCGAGCCAAATTAAAACCCATCAAAGACCTAATGATTTATGCAAGTAAATACCTAACATAGGTGGAGATTTGATCCCTTATCAAGCATATGATTTCACACGTATTCATACTAGGCAATTGAGCGTATTAGTCATACTTCATCTTATGTATGATTCCATATATATAGCCAAGTGTGAGTGCACCTTGTGAGAAGTGTGAATTTTTACATGTTAAAAATATTTAGAAACCATTCTATTGCTTGAAAGGATATCATTCCACATGTGCCCAACTGTTTATGTTTGGGTAAACCAAGTTTGCTTGTATAGTTCTCGAAAAACATATTTATATCTTGAGTTATTTGATTTTTGGTGGTGTTGCTATTTTGAGTGATTTTGCTTGAGGACAAGCAAAGTTTAAGTGTGGGGATATTTGATGTGCTTCAAATTATACATATAAAACATATCAATTACACATCAATTATTCTATAAACTCTTACTGAAAATGATGATTTGATACCTAAATCATTCATATTGTGTTTTCAGGCTTGGAAAAGACCAAGATGAACAAAAGGAGCATAAATAAGAAGAAAATGAAGAAAACCAAGTTTTGGAATTCAAGCATGGGGCCGTGCTTCATGAGGCACGCCCCCATGCCCAGCCTGAAACACACCCCCATGCTAAATTCAACACACCCCCGTGTTTGTCAGTCCGACAGGACAAAAAGTACGGTTCCCCGATCCGAGGCACGGGGGCGTGCCCCAGGAGGCACGGGGCCGTGCCCCACCAAAACACGGGGCCGTGCCCCATTGAACACGGGGTCGTGCCCGACAAGTTCTGAGCGTACTAGCCGACCAACTATTACGTATGTTGTACTAGCACGGGGCCGTACCTTTTAGGCATGGGGACGTGCTTAAACACTCCGGAAAGCCTATAAATAGGACTTCATTTGCAACTTTAAAGAGAGCTTTTGGTTGGTGAAGTGCTGGTGTTCCCTCTCGGGAACCCAGCCTTTGGAGGTCCTTAGAAGGTTTTTGAGGTCCATTCAACACTTAGAAGAAGCTCGAGATCGGATAACATCATCCATAGTGAATTATCGGTTTGATTGTTCTATTTTATCAATGATTTCATTACTATCTTCTATCCTTGTTGTTATGTTCAAGCTCATTATGAGCTAAACTTCATTTGTTATCCTAATTTAGTGAAACTTTATATGACTTGTGATGAACTAATGGTGTGATATATATTGTGTTAATGTTATGGTGGTCTTGGGAAAACTTTTGATGGGTAGCACCTGCATTTGAATAGGAAGTTATAAACTTATGATTTGTAATTGTGATTGTCATACACGGTTGAAAAACGTATGATCAACTTTTATTCATAACAAATCTATGGCTAATTAACTAGAGATGGTTATTAGAAATCTTTTATTCATAACATTTGAATGATGTCACCTTAACTTTTTGATCATTTACGGGTTCCCTTTTATTAGTCTGAGAAATCTACAGTAATTGTTATGGTTTTCTAAAATTAATGGTATGTTGGAAAGGAACTTGATCAACTCTCTTCTTACATTAAGTTATGTTTTAGAAATCGTATGTCGAAAAGGACACAAACGATTTACCTACATTACTAGGGCTTTGACCTAAGCAGTAAATCTCAACCTGACGTGGTCCTAGTCACTACAGAGCGGATAGACGAGAAATCGCGCCAGCTCATCTTTATAAACATTAACATAATTACTTTATTTAATATCTTTAATAACACCACCAATTCATCATAGTTACATAAGTGTTATCTAAATTAGGATAACAGCCTTACTTCACTGAAAGAATCACCAAAGGTCTTAATCTATCTTTATCTATCTTTATCTATCTTTATTTATTGTTATTTTGTTTCACTTATCATTTTTTAAATCAAAATTAATAGTCAATTATGAGGGTTGTTGAGTAGGCTTAGTATGTCCACGGATTGATACTCGGTTCTTACCAACAATATATTACCTCACGATAGGTACACTTGCCTTTTGTGTGTGTGGTTTAGTATTAGTAATAACCATTTAAAACTAAATCTGTGCGAAAAAGCTTTATCAAAATATATATACTATCCGCATGCATCAGGCATTAAAAGAAGATCATCTTAACTCTGAAAGAATGAGAGATCTGGTCGCGGAGTTGGGTGAAAACACATTTGGTGTTAGAACCCGGATTGGACGAATGTGGATTCCTCGTTTTGGGGATCTACGGGTGAAGATTATGGATGAAACTCGTGAGACTCGATACTCTATTCATCCCGGTGCTACAAAGATGTACCAAGACATCAAGAAAGATTATTGGTGGTCGGGTATGAAGCGCGCGTAGTGGAGTATGTGAGTAAGTGCCTTACTTACTTGCAAGTGAAGGCCGAGCATCAAAAGCCGTATGGAAAGATCCAACCTTTGGATATACCAGAATGGAAGTGGGAGCACATCACCATGGATTTCATTACGAAGCTACCGCGTACTCCGAAAGGGTATGATGCTATATGGGTGATTGTTGACCGCTTGACGAAGAGTGCTCACTTCCTACCGATCCACGAGACATATTCATCTGAGAGGTTGGCTGATCTGTTCATTAAGGGAATTATAACTCATCATGGTGTGCCGGTGTCTATTGTGTCTGATCGTGACACCCGGTTCACATCCAAATTTTGAAAGAATTTCCACGATGCAATGGGGATGAGG
The DNA here is from genome assembly GCA_024085815.1 of Flaveria linearis. Taxonomy (NCBI): domain Eukaryota; kingdom Viridiplantae; phylum Streptophyta; class Magnoliopsida; order Asterales; family Asteraceae; genus Flaveria; species Flaveria linearis. The sequence continues at coordinate 28,295,983 of CM044014.1, forward strand.
TTACACATTAGCATGGCTTATCATCCCTAGACTGATGGTCAGTCAGAAAGGACCATTCAGACATTGGAGGACATGCTTCGGGCATGTGTGATTGATTTTGGGGGAAGTTGGGATGACCACTTACCGTTAGCTGAATTCTCATACAACAACTATCATGCCAACATTGGTACACCACCTTATGAGATGCTATACGGTAGGAGATGCAGAACACCCGTTTGTTGGGGTGATATTGGTCATAAAGAGTTAGGGAGCGTCAAGGAGATCGAGGCCACAACTGAGAAGCTAGCAAGGATCAAAGCCTTCATGAAGGCAGCCAAGGATAGACAGATGTCGTATGCTGATAAACGACGCAGACCGATTGAGTTCCAGGTGGGTGACCGGGTTATGTTGAAGGTCTCACCTTGGAAGGGTATCATTCGTTTCCGAAAGTGGGGAAAGTTGAGCCCGAGATACATAGGCCCTTTCCGAATCATTGCTCTAGTAGGAAAGGTGGCCTATAGATTGGAGTTACCAGATAAGTCCAGCGGAATTCACCCGACATTCCACGTATCTCATCTAAGGAAGTGCTTGGCAGATGAAGATATGATTGTTCCACTTGAGGATATCGAAGTAGACGAACAGCTTAATTATGTGGAGTAACCAGTGGCAATCATCGATCAAAAAGAAAAGAGGCTGAGAAATAAAGTGGTTCCTCTTGTACGTGTATAGTGGAAGCACAGGAAGGGATCCGAGTCAACGTGTGAGACCGAAGAAGAAATGTGACATTATTACCCATGTTTGTTCGAGGAATAACAGGTTTTGGGGATGAAACCTATATAAGGGGGGTGAACTTGTAACACTCGGATATTTACGTTTGTTCGAGGAATAACAGGTTTCAGGGATGAAACTTATATAAGGGAGTGGACTTGTAACACCCGAATATTTTCTTTGAATCCGAAGAAAGAAGAAAAAGAAATAAAGTCCAAAGTCGGGGGAACAAACTCGCTAACAAGAGAAAGCTGGGTGAGTGGAGGTATTTGAAGGGAGAGGGCAGCCTTTACCCTCTCCCCACACCCAAATTTCTGCACAAAAGAGAGGAGAAGAGAGAAAAGGGAGAAAGGTTGGTTCGGGTGGATCCGAGCGTGAAAATCGAAGTGTAGCGGGTCAAATCGAAGTTCTACTCGACGAGGTTGTTTGTGTGAGTTCTAGGACCCCTCTTTTACACGTTTTTGATCGATTTTGGGGCAGGAACACATCTAAAAACCCGTTTTATGTGTGTGTGTTTGTTTGACCCATTTGTATATGCTTACGTGTGATGCGTTTAGAGTTTGTTTCTAGGCTTGTGTGTGCTTGAATGGTGTTGTGGTATGCATTCCTAAGGTTTAAGATGGTTGATTTGGGCTTAGAATGGGTTTGGATGAGCTTGGAGGTCGAAAATGGCAGATTGGGTTCGGGATGAACTGCATTCTGCATCAGCTAGGGCTAGGCGATCGAATGGAGGCCATACGACCGAATGAGGTGTGATTTGGGTTCATTCGCACGATTGAGATTCATTCGCACGATTGGGGGCCAGTCGTATGGGGAGTCTTGCGACTGAGGGCCCATTAGCATAAGTGCTCATCCACATTGAGTCCATCCGCATGAGGTCCATTCGCATAGTGTTCATTCGCATGGATGTTCATTCTCACGAGGCTCAATCGCCTGGTGTTCATTCGCATGGGGTTCAATCTCATGGGATGCCCGGCGATTGAAGCGTGCCCATACGCCCATGTAGGGCTTGTGTACCCGAGGAGAAACGTAATTTAATTATTGACTTTCGGGGGAAAGTGCGGACGTAAGTTTTGACGTGGAAGTTCCCGTAAGTTCATGTAAGATGACTGTTGAGGCTTTAGTGGTTATGTTGGGCATGATGATGATGATGTTGCATGATTATGCATGATGTATGTTATGTATATATGTGATGTTGCCCTGTATGATAATGCTATTTGTGTATGATGATGTTCCTTATTATGATGTATGTTTATATTTCCTGTGACTTTACGTGTTATGTTAATGAAAGAAATGAAAGTATTATGTAACGTAAAGTGGTAGATAATGAAAGATGAACATGATGAATGCATGTATTAATGAATGAATGAACGAATGAAAGGCTTGCAAGCAAATGTATGAGGTGAGCGACCCTGCTGTCGCAATAGACTTGGAAGGGACACGCCATTGAAAGGTGTTAGCCCAACGGTATGTGGGTTCACTACCCCGAGAGGATGCACATCGGGGTCTTTCTTTGTGATTGACCATTTGTATAGAACCATTGCTGCATACCTTAGGTACTGTGGCTAGAGGTGCGGTGCACCGTTATAGAAGGTCTATGATAGGCCTAGGTCCAGTACCTGGCACAGAAGGGTATTGCACATGGCAATGGTATACCTAAACTTTACCTTTGGTACTGTGGCCAGAGGTGCGGTGCACCGTTATAGAAGGTCTATGATAGGCCTAGGTCCAGTACCAGGAACAGAAGGGTATTGCATATGGCAATAGTACACCTAAACTTTGCCTTAGGTACTGTGGCCAGAGGTGCGGTGCACCGTTATAGAAGATCTATGATAGGCCTAGGTCCAGTACCAGAAAACAGAAGGGTAAGGTTTATGGTTTGATGGAAAGAAAAGATGTAATGATGAAAGAATGTGAATGATAAGGACGTACGATGAATGAACGAAAGTTAAAGAATAATGAATGAATTAACGAATGATGAAGGTAACAATCATATTATCTATATGTACGTATGGCGTATAATCGCATGGAAGTAATGAATGGTTTTAATGAAAGAAAAGTATGTTTTATTATCAAACTAGAACTCACTCAGCAACGCTGACTTTTATGTGTTTCCAGTTGGCAAGTAATGGTTGCTTAGGATGGCACAGGGCGACTACTCAGCTCTTTTGGATGGCATCCATTCATATAATGCTTTTGTGATGTAATGCAACAATGTATTTTGTAATTGATTAACGATGTATTATTTTGTAAAAGCCTTTATAATGAAATGAAATGTCATTTTTGAATGTTTCCGCTGCAATGTTTACTTAAGATAAATGAGAATGTATGTTTTATGTGCGATGATCGACCAGCTGTGAGGTGCCCGGGAACGGGGCCTTACACTATTGCTTATTTTGAAGAAATTTATAGTTTAAGAATTATGATTATGTCTAAAAAACCAGCTATGAAGTTGCCTGGAAATGAAGCCTTACAGGATGATGGTTACAATCATGAAGAAAGTGATGATGTGGATAACGTAGATAATCATCCTCAGCGCGTGATTCGACCTGCGAAGACGTAGCTTGCGATACCTCATGTTATGAATATACTTTGGTTATTTCAATATTGTAGGTTTGTTTCAAATGAAGTTTGCAAAATTATTTGTTGCATACTACGGTTTCTTTTGCTTTCGATCTGATCTTCACCTCTTTTCGGGCTTCGATCCCGGTTCATCTTTGGTTTTCATTTGTATCTCTTCCTCAATCTCTCACGGACGATCTGCTGTTGATTCCCGCAGCCAATTTATCATCCGATCGGGCAATTTTGGTTTCATTTAGCTCACGTCACGTCTCCGAAGCTTCTCTATCGGAGACATTTGCAGGTTCATCTCTCTCGGTCTCCGAAGCTTCTCTCTCAGTTTCCGAAGTTTCTCTGTCGGAGACATTTGCAGGTTCATCGGCGAGAGAAGCAAAGGCATAACATCCCACCACTTGCGGGATAAACCCTAATTTCAGATCTGAAGCAAAGGTACACGAATCCGCTAACGGATTTGAGATCTACTTGATGTTCTGTCCCTGTTTGATGCAGATTCAAGGTTTTCATTGTTTCAAGACTTGATTAAGAATACTGAAGCTTAACTCACCGTCATCGTTTGGAGCTTAAACTCCAAGCTTCACTCATCTTCATCGTTTGGAGCTTAAACTCCGGCAACAAAATCGTCGCCGCCGTCGGCTACCTCCATGACCACCGCCACAACCATCTCTTTGTTTTCTATTTCCGGAACTTTTCCGGCAGTCTCTTTGCTTTCTGCTTCCGGCGACTTTCGCCGGAATACACCGGAATACACCGCCGGTGGTCTATTTTGGGCGTTTTGTTCCAACAGTTGTTATCACAATTGGAATAGCAAGTCCGTGCAGTCAAACATCATTTTGTTCCAATAGTTGTTTTCACCGGCACCACAACCACCGTCACAGCGTGAAAATATTTTGGTGAGATCGTTCCATCTCGGGTTTTATATATGATTTTAGTCTGCTCTATTTTTATTTATTTAGTTTGGTTTGTTTGGCTGGGTTAGGGGTACCAACATTTCTGGTTTTAAATAGGGAGAGTCATCACCTATTTCTTGTGCTAGTCACTTTGTCTTGGGTTTTGATTTATTACTGCTGCCGGTTTTGTTTGGGTGTCACCTGAGTTTGTTGACCTTGCGTGTTGACTGCTTTTGTTTATGCTTTATTTGTGTTGCTGTTGCAACCTCTTTCTTTAAGGTGTTTCGTGTCACGCTGGTTGAGTGAGGTATAATAGATAACAGGAGACTTTATATTACCCCGAGATCATGTTCGGTGACGAAAGATGCATTTACAGGGAAAAAGGGTTATAGTTTACGAGTGGCATCGTGGAATCTAGGAACCCTTACTAGTAAGTTATTATAGTTAATAGATGTGTTAAGGAAACGTAGGGTTCACAGAGGATGCCTTCAAGAGACTAGATGGCGGGGCGGGAGGGCAAAGGAGTGTAATGGGTATAAACTTTGGTATTACGGGTCAGATGGAACAAAAAATGGAGTAGGTTTTCTAGTTGCTAAAGAACTTCAGGATAATGTAGTGGAGGTTAGAAGATACGATGATAGACTTATGTTGTTAAGGATAGTAATAGGGGACGAAGTAGTGGCTGTAGTTAGTGCGTATGCACCGCAAGTTGGTTTAGGGGAAACGGAAAGAAATAAGTTCTAGGAGAGTTTAGACCACGTTATGGGAGACATACCTCGAGAAGAAAAAATATACATAGGAGGAGATTTTAATGGGCATATCGGTAAGGACAATGATCATTTCCCGTCGGTGCATGGAGGCTTTGGGTATGGTCTGAGGAATGACGCCGGTAGGGAGCTTCTTGACTTTGCATTAGCGCATGACCTAAGCATCATAAACTCATTTTTTCAAGAAAAGAGACTCGCATCTAATTACGTTTAGCAGCGGCGGGAGACACACACAGATAGATTATTTGTTGATGAGGGGAGAAGATCGTAGCTCATGGAAGGACTGTAAGACAATACCGGGAGAGACAGTAGTCACTCAACATCACATGTTGGTGGCAGATCTACGCGTGAAGAGAGCAATTGTCCAACCACCTAAGAGAAGCAGGCCTACAATTAGATGGGGCCAACTCAAAGACAAAAAGATTGCCGTCTTTAGAGATAAAATCATACCCATGAACATGACTGGGCCGCCGGAAAACGTCACCCAAAAGTGGGAGGCTATGGCAACTAGAGTCATTCAAGCAGCTAAAGAAACGCTTGGGTTACAACAAATAGAACAGTCGGTCATAAGGAATCCTAGTGGTGGAAAGAAAATGTACAGGAGAGGATAAGAACTAAACAACAAAGTTTTAAAGAGCTTTTATGTTGTAATAATGAGGAAGAACGAGCGGAGCTAAAAGATAAATACAAGAAGGCCAAACGAGAGGCGAAAAAGTTTGTGTTAGAGGCAAAGAACACAGCGTATGAAAGGATGTATAAGCAATTAGAGATGAAAGAGGGGGAACATGACATGTTTAAGATTGCCAAGGTAAGAGAAAGTAGAAGACAGGACTTGACAATGGTTAAGTTTATAAAGGCATCGGATGGAAAGGTCTTGGTAAGGGAGAAAGACATCAAGGTGAGATGGAAAACTTACTTCGATAACCTTTTCAACCTAACGAACCGTAATCAACAAACTGAGATCGATAAAACAACGTAAACAACACAACAAAACAAGTGTCATTGTAGAAGCATCACAGTCGATGAAGTTACGAGAGCTTTGAAGAAAATGGGAAGGGCTAAGGCGGTGGGGCCGGACAACGTACCGATTAAAGTGTGGAAGTGTCTAGGAGATGAGGGCCTACAATGGCTAACGGACTTATTCAACACTATCTTTAAGACCGGAAAGATGCAAGAGCAGTGGAGAAGCAGTGTCATAGTCCCCATATATAGGAAAAAAGGAGATGTCCAATGTTGCGTAAATTATAGGGGAATAAAGCTATTAAGTCACACGATGAAACTATGGGAAAGAATTATTGACACGAGAATTTGACGAGAAACCCAGATAGCGGTAAACCAATTTGGATTTATGCCAAGACGCTCTACAACAGAAGCTATACACGTCATAAGAAGGATAATGGAGAAATTTAGAGAAAAGAAAAGAGACCTACATATGGTATTCATTGACCTAGAAAAAGCCTATGACAGTGTGCCGCGACAACTCATTTGGGAAAGTCTACGACTTAGAAGGCTACCAGAGAGGTATATCAAAATAATATAGGATATGTATGACGGGGCAAAAACGTGTGTACCAGCACCTGTCGGAGACACAGACTTCTTCCCGGTGGAAGTGAGACTCCACCAAGGATCGACATTGAGCCCATTTCTCTTCACAGTAGTATTGGATGAGATGACCAAGTCTATACAAGATCCAGTCCCCTGGTGTTTGCTATTTGCGGATGATATTGTCTTAATATCAGAATCTAAGACAGTGCTTAACGAGAGACTAGAACAGTGGAGAGCAGCACTAGAACGTAGGGGCCTAAGGATAAGTCGCTCTAAGACAGAATACATGCATTGTAACTTTAGTGGTGAGGCCGAAGAGGACACCCAAATCAGTTTACAGGGCATGGCGGTCCCACGGACGGCTAGGTTCAAATACCTTGGCTCGTACGTACAGGAAGATGGAGAGATACACAGCGATGTAGCACACCGTGTGCAATCAGGATGGTGCAAGTGGAGAGCAGCATTAGGGATTCTGTGTGATAAGAGGTTCCCAACAAAACTAAAGGGAAAACTGTACAGAGTGGTAGTACGGCCAGCTATGTTATACGGTACAGACTGTTGGGCCATAAAGAAATCGCACGAGAGACAAATAGAGGTTGCAGAAATACGAATGCTGAGGTGGATATGTGGACATACAAGATTGGATCGGATAAGAAACGACGTCTTTCGCCAGAGGCTAGAGGTGGCTTGTATCACAGATAAAATAAGAGAGGGAAGATTAAGATGGTTTGGGCACGTGAAAAGGAGAACGATGGTAGCACCTGTTAGAGCAGTAGAGAACATCAGCTTAGAGGGTAGGAGGTATAGAGGTAGACCTAGGTTGACTTGGGATGAGATTATTAGGCGAGATATGATAGACCTGCATCTTTCTGAGGACATGATCGAGGATAGGAGTGAGTGGAGGCGTAGAATTAAAATTAAGGACTTTTAGTGGGTTTTATGGGTGGGAAGGATTTTCGGTGACATGTATCATCTCCCATTTTGGGTGTTACATGCCTCTTTTTATGATGTGCGCGCTAGATAATTCTTCATGTCATATCTACCTATGTGTTGTATGCTATGCTATGCTTTTGTATGCTATGTTTTATGATCACTATTGTTATTGCCTTTGTTAACGAGTAGGGGTCTCTTTGGAAGCGGTCTCTCTATCTTTCAAGATAGAGGAAAGACTTGCCACCACATTCCCCTCCCAGACCCTGCTTTCAGCAGGATACACTGGGTATGTTTGTTTGTTTGTTTATTTGTTGCATACTACATGTGTTTTAACATGGACCTTGGCCCGCATATAAAAAAATCCCGAGGGATGAAGTCGTCGCTATGTATGGTTGGTTTAGGTAATAGGTAATGTTTTAATTAGCTAATTTTATATATTATGCTTACTTTATTTAACTTTATATGCTTACTTTACTTTTTATTTTTTACAGACTCGTTTTAACCGGGAAGCGGAATCCGAGCAAAACGTTATGTTCCACAATTCATCCGCATTGAAAGATTATTTAATTGCATTGGTTCGCATGTTATCTGCATTAAGAAGTAACTCATTCGCATCTCCTTATATTTCATTTACGTCTTGTATATTTACTCGCATTGATTCAGTGATTCAATCGCATTGAGTTACACTTAACTAGATACGATGATAACAAACTTTGATCACGGGTTGACTTTGAGACTTTGACCGCGACTTGATTTTGCTTACTTTGACTTTTGATTAAATAGTTTTTGACAAGCGTCATCTTTAATGAACTAAATAGAGAAATGACAACAACAAACATAACAAAACCAACAACAAATATAACAAAACCAACAACAAACACGATAGCAAATGCGAAAAACATTCCAAAACCAATTATTTGATTTCATGAGATGATGGCAACAACTTCCCATTAATTAGTAATCGTTTTCTTATATGTTATGCTAAAGATGCGTTAGTTTTGTAATTTAAATATAGTAAACGGTGACTGTAATGTGTGTGTATGTATACATATATACATATATAGATATACATATGTTTATATATATTTTATCTAATTTAGTTTATTGTATTTGTGGTTGATTTGTAAAATAGGTTTTTTGGATTTTCTTTTTATTTCTTAATGATTTATTTTATAAAAATTATGTAGCAAAAGCATAGAAAATGTGTCACAAATTTCAAGACACTATTAGCATATGTGTCATTTAGTTTAAAACAACATTTAAAAACCATTGTATAGCAAATACGTCGTTAAATTAAAATTGTTGATACATATGTACCTAGATTCTGATCTCAATGTAATATCTTTGTAATGTCTTACATATATGTAATTGAAATATGATTAATGAAATGCAAATGGTTGTATGTGCTTATAATATTTAATGTTTCATTAATAGGTTGTGTAATGTATGGTTGATTAATTATATAGGTAGGTGATTGTTTGAATTGATATGCGTAATGTAATGATAACTAATACGTTCAAACTTAACATTATCAAGTTATCATGCGAATGGCCCATGCCAATGGAACATACGCATGAATAACTTTAGGCGAATGACTCAATCGCACGACTGAACCAGGAGACTGGATCAGTCGTAAGACTAGAGCATGAGATTGAACCAGTCGTACGACTGAATGCTCAGTCGTACGTATGGATCAAGCGCATGGATCAATCGCACGACTGAACCATGCGTATGGTTCAGTCGCACGAATGAGAAACCCTTACCTATAAATACCACCTAATTCGTGGAAAAACATAACACTTCGAATATTCATAACCCTAGTCGACCCAGAGTGTCCTGTTCGTCCATTCCAAGTTCATAGAACGTCTCAGATCATTCCTAGTCCGTTCTTAACGTTTTCTAATCGTTAGGTTTGATCTTGTTAACGTTCTCCCTGATTGGATCGCCAATCAAATAGGATTCCGCACTATTTGATCCGGTTTAACGAAGAATCAGTTAGTACTCCGTACGTACACGGTCCTAACAAGTGGTATCAGAGCATTAGGCTCTTGATTCTTCGTGGATTCAATCAAGTTTTTGGTAAAGTCAACTTTTTTACGCGAAAAGATCCAATCTTTCTGCTAAAAATCAAGTCTTTACGTTTGCATGTTCTGAAAAATCAATAATTTTCGACTTTCAGCCGTCTAGGGTGTCAAAAATTGCGTTTTAGGTCAAATTTTGCGAAAAACCACGATTTCAGCAGTCTCAGTCGCACGATTATCTCAATCATACGACTGAACTCCATTCGCCCAACTAAATCGTCCGATTGAGTCAGTCGCACAGTTCAATCGCCCGGTTGAGTCAGTCGCTCTGGCCAGTCGCTCAAGTGTCTGAGTCGCCTTGTCCAGTCGCCCGATTGAGTTCAATCGCTCGATTGTGTCTCAGTCGCTCCTCAGTCGCTTACTCAGTCTGTGTTTTTCAAGTTTAAGTTAACATTCATTATGGACTCTGAAAATTTCGTGTTCTCAGCAGGGTAAGACTCAAGGATCCAGAACTTACTGCTACTGGAGAATGAGATTGGTAACCACAATAAGCCACCTAAGCTTCTATCAATTGATGAGTTCCCGCAGTGGAAGCAGAGGTTTGAGATTCATCTCAATGGCATGGATACTAATCTTTAGAACGCTATTGAAACTGGTTACACCATGCTAGTTGGTGCTGATGGTATACCCTTAACGTTGAATGGACTGACTGATGCTCAAAAGATTTCCTACAATGCTGAAAAGAAAGCTTACGCGATGCTCACTCAGTCTATTCCTAAAGAGATCTTCCATCAGTATTCTGAGCATAAACAAAGTAAGAAATTCTGGAAAGCTCTCGAGAAAAGATATGAAGGGAGCTCAACTTTGAAGTCTTTGAAGGCCAAAACACTTAAGAAAGAATTTGATAATTTTTCTGCTATTGGGAATGAGAGTTTGGATGACATAATTGACCGCTTCTATCATCTGATGAGTGAACTTCACACTCACGGGGTAACCACGTCTAAAGAAGAAAAGGTCTCCAGTTTGGCTGATGGACTTCCAGAAAAGTGGGATTCGTTTATTTCCACCTTGAGATACAATTCAGTTCTTGAGACATTGGATATAAATGACTTTATTCTGAAACTTCGAGAGGAAGAAGTCAGACACAGGTACAAGGCAAAGAAGGGTTCTTATGCTCAGGATCCTACACTCTACAATGTTACTCCTTCTACTACTTCTACTTCCAAAACTTCCAGCGCTCCTCTGCAGACTGCTTTTGTGTCAAATGCATCACCATCTACTGATCAAGGCTCATCATCAGCTAGTGAGTCACATGGTGCATCTGGGGTTCTACAAAGTTCAACAGTTACTCAATCAACGAAGTTAATGACTGAAAATTTGGAAAAAGTAACTGTGGAAGTTGCAAAGGAGCACATGGATCTACTTGCTGCGGTAGTTCATTCCTATGATGGTTTAGTGGCTGGAAAGATTGGAAACTGCCACCTGACTGATGAAGACTATGAGCAGGTAGATGAGAACAAGCTGGAACGTATGGATATTATGTGGGCTCTTGCAAGTGCTGTGCGAAGAGCTAAGAAGTTTGTGAAAAAGACAGGACAGAATCTTGTGGCTACAAAAGATACTACATTTGGTTTTGACAAGTCCAAAGTCACGTGTTTCAACTGTGGAGAAAAAGGCCACTTCAAGAGAGAATGTGTGAAACCAAAGAAGACTGGCAACGGAAATCCATTCTCATCTTTCAACAGGCAAGACAAAGAGAAGAAGACAGCTCCCACAGGCAGTGAGTCCAAGGCTATGGTTGCTCAAGGTGATGAAGGACGGGATTGGTCCTTCCGATTCTTATCTGACGATGAAGCCAACATAGCATCTGTTGAAGACTTAAATGAAGACTCATCGAGTGAGGGGGAGAGCTCAGCTGAGATTGATACTGCTGAAATGGAAGAGACTTTAGCTGCTGTTAATCAAATTGTTGAGAACGAGCTGAACGCTGAATCTGAAGCACAACCAGAGTCTCAGAATGCTTTCATGGCCAGAACGTCCACATCTGCACAGGTAGAATCGAAAGATGAACTTTTTGCTAAACATGCTTGTATTGATTGTGAAAAATTTAGGGAAAGCATTGACTTAAAATTTGCTAGGTTATTAGATCACAATGATAACTTAGTAAATGACTTAAAACTATGCTCAGAGGCTAACAGAGTGTTAAAACAAAATGAGAGCAGTTATAAGGAAAAGGTTGAGGCATTAAAGAAACAATTAAAAGAGACTGAAGTTGTTGCACTCAACCAAGAGAATGATATTAAATTCTATTTAAAGACCATTGAAGAAACTAAAAAGGATAAAGCAGTTTTACAAGTTGAAAATGAATCTTTAAAACAAAAACTTCATAGTCTTGCGAGCTCCTCGCATATTTTGAAAAACTTGGTTAAAGAGCGCAACAACGGGGAAGGTTTGGGATACAAAGTTGTGCCTCCACCACATGAGATCCTCTTGAACACCAAACAACGTCCAATTAATGATAACCCCATAAAGGATCATGTGGTGACAACTCCTCTAGTCATCGATCCGGACACAACAGTTAACTCTGCCCCTCCGGTTTCTGACCAGAAAGCATCATCATCAGGCACAACTGGCACACAAGTCACTGGAAACCGGGTGGACGAGAATGTTCAAGCATCCCTTAGGTTGGGTCAAAAATCGACTACCACACAACCTAAGATTTCAAAAACCACTCAATCTAAATCAGTGAAACAAGATACCCACCATCTTCCAAGACAAAACACACATAATGTTGAACAAGTTAAATTTGTCAAGGGAGGTGAAAGTCTTAAAAGTGAGAACAAAAAGAAAGAACCTGAAGTTTACTCACCACCCCACAAGAGATCTCCTAGCCCTGATGAATGGAGGTCCTGCTATACTTGTGGACAACGCGATCATATTTCTACAAACTGTCCTCGCTATCAGACTCCAAGAATTAAGGTTGATCTAAATAACGAAGTTAATCTAGATTCAAAATAGCGATATAAGACTCCTGTTAGATCAAAAACACCTATTAGGTCGAAAACACCTTCTAGGTCATTTTGTCTCCTCCACGCCAAAGGCATCACAGACAAGTCACTGACAAGTCTGTGATGCCAGCGGCAAAACCTGTTTCTGAATCTAAACCATATGCTCAAACTGTAAAACAGTCTAAGGTTTACCATAAACAATCCTTTCATAGGGATGGTTTGTGGAAAGCCAAAATAACTGATGTGACTGAAAGAAAGGACAAGTTGAAAGTTGATATTCCACCCACTGATAAAGGACAGTGGGTCGAGTTTATGATGGTTGATGCCATCGGGAAACCCAAGCCAGTCAAGGCTTGGGTCCCCCTCTTTAACTGATTATTTTCTCTTATGTGTAGGTTGTCCGCTATAGTGCGTCTACAAATACATGGATAGTAGATAGCGGAGCTTCCAGGCACATGACAGGAAACAAGTCTCTCCTTTTCAATGTCAAACAAATTAAAGGGGGACACGTTTCCTTTTCTGGTAACAAAGGTGGATACATTACTGCTCAAGGCGAAGTAGGTAATACGAAGGTAAGATTCGACAAAGTCAATTTTGTTCAACAATTAGAAAACAATCTGCTTTCAGTGTCTTAGATATGTGACAAGGGCTTCAAAGTGATGTTTGACAACCGCAAGTGTTACAAACTGAAGAAAGAGATGGAAATTCCATAGGAGCAGGTCTTAATGTCAGCATCCAGGTACAATGATCTATATGTATTGGATATGTCTAATACTTCTTCCTCTGAGTCTATAGTTCAGTGTTCCTTATCCAAAGCAACAGAGAAAGAATCCATCTCATGGCACAGAAGAATGGGACACATTAATCACGGGAAGATGAATCATCTGATTCATAACAACTTAGTTGAAGGAGTTACTGTCAAGAACTTCCAGCTTCCTGATTTTTATGTCTCATGCAAGTATGTGGGAGAAATAAAGTTCTTCCTAGGATTACAGGTGGATCAAACCCCTACCGGCATCTTTCTGCATCAGACTAAGTATGTAGGTGACATTCTTAGTCGCTTTGATATGGAAAATGTCACTGCAGCCGGTACCCCACTCGCCACAAATCATGATGTGGCTCCTGATGAGAATGGGGATTTGGTGGATGCCACCATGTATCGTGGGATGATTGGATCTCTTATGTACCTCACTGCTTCGCGTCCAGATATCATGTATGCCACATGTTTATGTTCTCGATATCAAGCAAAACCCAAAGTAAACCATCTGATTGGATTTAAGAGGATTTTTGTTATCTGAAGGTACTCCAACACTGGGGTTGTGGTATCCTCATGATGATGACTTTGCGCTAACGGCGTATAGTGACTCGGATTATGGAGGCTGCAAAACGAATTACAAGTCTACGTCAGCAGGATGTCAATTTTTCGGGAGAAGATTGGTAACTTGGCAGTGCAAGAAGCAGACATCAATTGCTCTATCTACCTGTGAAGCTGAATATGTTGCCGCCGCCAGCTGCTGCTCTCAAATCAATTGGATACAACAGCAAATGCGGGACTACGGTTTGCATTTCACTTCTACTCCTATATTTGTTGATAATTCTGCTGCAATTGCAGTAACTAAAAATCCGGTCCAACATCCTAAGACCAAACACATAGGCATCAAGTATCACTTCATACGCGACTGCTATAAAAAACATTTAATTGATGTGGTCAAAATTAACACGGATTTTCAACGAGCTGACCTCTACACCAAACCATTTGATAAACCAAGATTTTTCTATCTGCTAGAGGTCAACGGGGTTAAAAGGAAAAGTGATGTTATCTTAGAAGAAACAGATACATAGTCTGACACCTGTTCATTTTTCAATTTTTAGTATTTCTTTTATTTTAATTTTTTTTTATTTTTTTTAATTTCCTGTCGTATAAAAATCTAAAAAACACAAAAGATTTTTTTGTTTTAGGATTTTAGGGGGAGATTATGTTCAGTATTCATTTACTTAAAAAAGGGGGGGAAGGTTAGTAAAGCTGAAAAAGCATAGACAACAAAACTGGAAATGTGACTCGGTAGAATTGGAAAGTGATAGTACACAGGCATCGAGTTACTTGGAACACTAAAATGATTTTCTGTTCAACAATGTTAATTAAATCACAGAAAATTTATAAATCAGAGAAGTCTAAGTCTAACAAAATGGGAAAATGATAGTAAGTTTGATTGGTACTGTAACCACTCGGAGAAAGTAGATCTAGGGTTGTGAAAGTGCACCATACGATATGTCAGTAGATTCAACACAATAGATCAGTAGACATCATCAGTGAATTGGCTTAAATTAAATTAATTCAACAAGTTGTGGGTTTTCATGGTATCCCTAGTCTGCACAATCAATCAATTTCCAATAAGGGGTGAGGAGCAAGCAAATGCCACAAATGTGAGCAAAGACCTGATAAACAGAGCAAAAGATGACAAATGTCACAGAAAAATGTATATAATAATATAGTGCTCTAAGAAGAAGATAGGTATTGCGCCTCTCTGCTGTGCGATGGCACTGACCTGAGGCTTGGCATGACCTATCCGTTCTAAGAATTCATTGTTGTTTGCGCCTCTCTGCTGTGCGATGGCACTGACCTGAGGCTTAGCATCTCTTTGACAATTCTTAGAACCAAATCTTCTAATTCCCAGACCGCTCAAAAATCTCCTGAGGAAGATTGATTACCATATACCTGTGGAACACACAAATACTTGTTGACCTAATTCATCTAATTAATCGCTGATGTGTGTCAAAAGTCTATGTATGGATTTAAGTGGACAAATATACTGACAATCGTCGTGACTGCATCGCCTGATGGTCAAAATCAATGAGTATTACATATTAGTTCAAACATGATTCCCAGTTAGTGCTTAGAAGTCTTAGATCAGTACAAACTATGATATGTCATCATGCAAGGTGTAATTAGCACAAAATGTTCCAAGTAATGGTGTATATGCCTGTCTGATTCCAAATGAGTCTGTTCTTGATAAAATGTCAATGCTAATAGGCTACACAAACCTGCCCTAACAAAAATCACAAAAAGATGTTCATTTTGTTCGTAGTTTAAAATTTTTCAATTTTTTAATATAGTGTGTTAGTGTCGGACTGTGTACAGTGTTATCTGTTAACGTCACCAAATAAGCTTAACGTTTACTTAACAAAATTGTTTCTGAAAGGTTAAATGGATCATGTCTGAGGTGATCAGGTGGATAAATGGATCACGTCTGAGGTGATCAGGTGGATAAATGGATCACGTCTGAGGTGATCAATGGGTGTTGTAATTTAAAAGTGATCATGTCTGAGATGATCAAAGGCACATAATGTTTTATAAATTGTTTAAGAAAACTAAGTGTTGGTAAACAAAATGACTAAAATGGCACAAGTATAGCCCAGTTGCACGGCTGAATTATGGTTCTGCCCCAGTCGTACGAATAGGGTATACGATTGAAGACAATCGTACGATTGGACCATGCGAATGAGCCCAATCGGACGATTGAAAGTGACCGACTAGGTCAAACGTGCGAATGAAGGTCAATTGAATGATTGGACCTGGACGATTGAGTGAACCGTACGACTCAGTTTCAGTCGCACGACTAAGTCAGGCGACTAGGCTCAGTCGTACGACTGGAGATTGAGTCGGCCGAATGAATTGTGCAAATGGGATCAGTTACCCGACTGAGATGAGTTTTTGTATAAATAGGGCACTCAGTCGCGCAGACCCTATTCGCCCAAATTCTCAAATCGCACCGTTACTCTGCCAAAATTTCCTCTGATCTTAAACACCACTTTATACTCGATTTCTGACATCTTGGCATTCGTATACAGGTATTACGCGACTGATTGATGATGTTTACAGTCGAATTGGGTCTGAATCCGAGATTATATGACCTAGTTATTGAACCGACATTAAGTTGACAAATAACCTAACTAATACACTTAAAATGTTGAAATAAATTAAATTCGTGAGTTAGGTATATCATTGCGAGTCCAAAGAACATAAAATTAATGTTTAAACTTGCAAATTGATCAATCTGAGTTTTAAATGGAATCGATCAGTGCTTCATGCGATTGGACCCCAGAATGAACTTCAATCGCACGATTGAAAGGGGTGACTCATTCAATCGGTCGAATGAAGAATGTGAATGGGTTGAGTGTGTCATACAACTGGACTCCAAAATGAACTTCAATCGCACGATTGAAGTGTGCGATTCAATCAATCGGCCGAATGAATAATGCGAATGAGTTCATTCGGTCGACTGACCTAATCGCAGGTTCAGTCACCCAATTGAACTCAATCGCATTACATATCAACCGATTGAAGTCCAGTCGCATTATTGTTCAACCGATTGAAGCCCAGTCGCACCAATGATCAACCGATTGAACTCAGTCGCATAGTTCAATTGCACGATTGAACTGGACTGATTTTATCTGATTTGATCAAACTCTGTTTCTTTTATGATCTAACGTGCATTTGTTACTTGTTACAGGACAATGGCTAATCGATGGTCCATTAACCCAAAGCACAACTTCTGTGCTCATTTGGATTCCACCTCAAGGAATGGTGGTGAGTTTGAGGGCATCATTGCATTTCTGAAGAGATCACGTATATTCAGGGCCATCTCTACACCATGCACTCCCTATCAGTCTATTCAGCAATCATTCTGGGAGGGAGCATCGGTTGATAGATCTCAAGAACCCTACCGCATCAGAAGCACCATCTTTGGTAGGGAAATCGAGATCACAGCTGCGGATATTCGTAGAGTATTAGGATTGGGAGACGATGAGGATCATCCACTAAAGCTACATCCTCTCACTGTTCGAGGTTGCTTCCTAAGGATAGGATACTGTGGGGACATCAACTCAGGGGTGCTGAACAAGAGCAACCTGAGCCCCCAGTATAAGTATCTGGCACACGTCATTCTAAAGTGCGTTGCTTCTCGGAGGGGTGGATTTGATGATTTATCTGACCAAATCCAGAATGCTTATGTTGCATTGGTCCTAAACCACCCCTTCAGCTTCTCCAACTTGATCTTTACTTATCTGATAGAGAACTTGGAGGCAAAGGGGAAAGAAGGTTTTTGTATGTATCCCCGATTTCTTCAGCTGATTTTTGATGAGAAGCTGCCTGATTTACCGAAGGAAAAGAGCGATGCTGTGGTGTTGGAGATCATGGACGACACCACTCTGGGCAGAATGAAGGTGTATCGGGGTAAGCAAGTCAAGCCCGTGATGAAGAGATTGATAGGGCATCTGGCCCGTGAAGATTATGTGGCGCCCAGAAGGCGCAAATGGCACCATGACGACAGTGAGTCAGACACTGAGATTATAGCTATACCATCTGATGACTCAGATGATGATGACAGTGAGGATGGAGACGGTGGGCCAGTTTCTTCAGAAGGCCCCACTACTCATACAGCTCAGCCATCACCACCACACACTGACACGGCGACTGCCGGATTTGTTCATGACTTCTGTCCTCCGGATGAGGAAGAAGAGAGCGAAGAAGAAGGATTGACAAAGAGGGTTGGCAGCAAGGTGGTTGCCACCGAAAGAGGACTAAGGGTAGTTAGTGGACATTCTGGTACATCAGGGGATACTCGCACAGAGTCTGATCCTTCATATGCCCCTGATCAGCCCAGCAACATAGGGGGAGCACCAGTGTCCACGGGTAAGAGGAGGAAGACCATGGCTTGTCCGCATGGTAAGAAGGGAAAGAGACTGAGATTCACCACTTCTGTCACTACCACAGCTACCACTTCTACACCATCCCAAACCTCTCAAGCCACCACTACTGTCACTACATCTATACCATCCACCACCACCACCACCATACCTCCTACCACTTCATTCACAACCTCTCCCATTTTCACCACAGCCACCACAACCACCACTACTCACCAAACAGGACCCTCATCTTTCCCAACCAGCTCTTACATACCTCCCGTGTCTGTGGTAGAGCAGCTTGCAGCATTAAACAGCATGGTGCTCAAGCTGCTAGCTTCGGATAAGGCCAAGACGGCTCAAATACAGCAGTTGAGAGAGTTGAGTACCTCCCAAACAGCTGAGATACAGCAGTTGAGAGAGTTGAGTACCTCCCAAACAGCTGAGATACATCAGTTGAGAGAGATGAGTTCTTCCCAAGCTCAGCTGATCTCTCAACAAACTGATCAGATCACCAGACTCCTAGAGCACAGAGATGAGACTGCTAAGAAGCTAGAGGAGTTAGAATCTGCAAACAAGACGATCATGCTTAAGCTCAAAGGGACTCAAAGTGAGCCTCTCAAGATTGGTGAAGGCCAAGATGATGATGAGGAGGACGATGATGATGAGGAGGAAGATGACGATGATGATGAAAGTGATGAAGGTGAAGAAGGAGATGACAAGCATGATGACGGTGATGATGAAGTTGATGATGATGCTGGAGATCAAGGTGCTGAAGCAGCAGAAGAGAGGCGTACTAAGCAACGTCAAGACCAAAGATCCTCTACTTCTGCTCCACCTAATGATACTCCATCGATTGAAGACAAAAGTACCGACTAGCTATTTATGTCTTTGTATTTAAAAGCTCTTGTACTTGAACATTGTGTTAAACTTAATATTATGTAATTGATGTTTATATCTATTTACTTAATGTTGATTGTGCTTGATTACTTACTAATAAGTACTGTGTTGCATGTCTAAATCAAGCAGATCCAAATTTTCAAAGGGATGAATACGATGTTGAACCCCTTCAGCAGGTCAAGCGTCAGTTAACAATGATTCTTGATCTGCAGGGAATCGTAAGGAGGTCAGTTGAATATACCCCCGAAGAGGGAGAGATAGTACATAGTTTCACTAAAGAGCAGTTGGCCGAAATGTTCAAGTTAAATGCCGACGAGATAGTGAAAGACGCTCCAGAAGTCCAAGTAGACAGTGATGAAGAACTGCGTGATGTTGATGAGATCGAAATAGAAGATGTGACAGATCAACATTATCCAGAGTACACAGACACCGAAGGTTATGTCATTCCAAATCTGGATGACAATCTGGTCAGTGAGACCTTCGAGACTCTGGATAAAATGGAAGAAGAGTCTGATAAACAAGAGGAGACAGCCCGAGCCACAGAGGAGGAAGTCAAAGTTAGAAAGGCCGAATGGGCTGCATGTTTTGAAGATCTACGAGCCCAACGAAGTGCTTCAACGTCAAATGTCTACACAAAGTTGTATAGAGTGAAGAAACACCAAAAGGTGTCGGGCAAGATCATATCGTGGGATTATTTTGATGATCTTAATGCTTATGCAGTTAAGATGGAGAAAGGTATTGAGTATTTTAGATTCCCACACGATCTAAAAACTCTAGCTGGTTTTGAGCTAAACCAACTGGCAAAGCTGAAGCTGCTTTATGCTGATCCTAGAAAGATGTCAGGATGGTTCGAAGCTGCGCTGAAGAAAGAGTACCACACCCGGTGGGTAAACTTCAGGCCTCAGCAACCTACGAGGTACATTAGAAGGTCTGAAGTGGATCCCGAACCGGGAAACCCAAGATAGTGCTGAAGTGGCATCCACCGTGTACCATGTCTAAGATCCCTCTAAGGGAAATGCCACACGACATCACTCCACACTTCAAGTGGTGGTACTACGATTGGCGAACAGGAGAAGCGGTCATTGTTCTAAATAAAGAAGGACAAATGGAGGTTATCAGGGTATTTGATCCAATGTGGCTTACTAACTTGTCAGCTGAAGATGTTTACACGTTATATCAGTGGCCACTGTTCTATGACGCGCAAGATATTGTACAAGCCCTCCAATTCCAAAACGTGATCAGACTCTGCTTTGCATTTGAAATACATGCAGGAGTTACAAGAGAGGAGAATACAAGAAATTTGAAGAGGTTATGGGTCAAGTAAGACGTTACATGAATCTAGGTCCAAGGGGGAGTTTGTTGATACATATGTACCTAGATTCTGATCTCAATGTAATATCTTTGTAATGTCTTACATATATGTAATTGAAAGATGATTAATGAAATGCAAATGGTTGTATGTGCTTATAATGTTTAATGTTTCATTAATGGGTTGTGTAATGTATGGTTGATTAATTATATAGGTAGGTGATTGTTTGAATTGATATGCATAATGTAATGATAACTAATACGTTCAAACTTAACATTATGAAGTATCATGCGAATGGCCCATGCCAATGGAACATACGCATGAATAACTTCAGGCGAATGACTCAGTCGCACGACTGAAACAGGAGACTGATCAGTCGTAAGACTAGAGCATGAGATTGAACCAGTCGTACGACTGAATGCTCAGTCGTACGTATGGATCAAGCGCATGGATCAATCGCACGACTGAACCATGCGTATGGTTCAGTCGCACGAATGAGGAACCCTTACCTATAAATACCACCTAATTCGTGAAAAAACGTAACACTTCGAATATTCATAACCCTAGTCGACCCAGAGTGTCCTGTTCGTCCATTCCAAGTTCATAGAACGTCTCAGATCATTCCTAGTCTGTTCTTAACGTTTTCTAATCGTTAGGTTTGATCTTGTTAACGTTCTCCCTGATTGGATCGCCAATCAAATAGGATTCCGCACTATTTGATCCGGTTTAACGAAGAATCAGTTAGTACTCCGTACGTACACGGTCCTAACAAAAATCAATATTTTAAAATAAAAAAAATAGATAGCAAATACGTCGCAAAGCTAAAATTTAATCTTGAATAATTAAGTTAGTGATTATATAGGTAATTAGGACCTCGCATAGGAAAGTCCTACACCTAGTCCTTGCCTATATGTGCACAACTTCCGTCACAAGTGCCTAACACACTCTTTGATGGGGTACTATTTTACGAAAATTTTATGTCATAAATATGTCGTAAATTTAGTTTTCCAACGCATTTATGATGGAAATATGCATTGAAGTTTATTTTTTCTTGTAGCGATATTTTAATTTTGTTTTTTTTCATATGGGCTCCTATGCAAATTAGCTAAATAATTGGATGGGCCAATTAAGTTACCAACTAACTGGGTTGAAGATAAAAGGGTGAGGATCTGTTGCTACATATCAAGAGGGGATTGTGTTGGTTTGATGATGGAATTCACTTTCTTGTAGGGTCTTTTCGGGTATTGTCTTTCGTTCTTTAATATTCATTTTCTTAGATCTCATACTGATGATTTGTGTTTAGACATACTTATATTTCTAGGTTGTTCTTGTTCATTGTCTCGTTTTTATTTGTCATTTGAGACCCATTGTATTCTAGATTCTCAGTTTCATTTTAAATATAATCATTGATTTATAGTCTTTGACAATATGTGTGTATGTATATGTAATCATAATATGTTAACGTGTGTATGATAACTACTATGTGTAAATGTGTTTATAAGTATACTAGTGGGTGTGACCCACGTTATACAACAAATGTTATAAAAGTTAAAAGATTTAAATATGATAATTTATATGTTAGTACTAATCACCCAAAAAATAAATTAAGTGCGAAACGCAGGTAAAAAGTTGTGATAGAAATAATACTATAAAAAAATTACTTTAAAATAGAGAAGAATAATAGTGAATGCGTAAATTGTAAATTGATTTATAGGAAATTTGACATAACTTGAAGATTGAAGTATAAACTTAAAAAAAGTTGAGGTGATTAAATGTAAATTTGATACAATTCGAAGGCTTAAGTATAAAATTTTAAAATATAATGGTAGAGTTATAGTAAATTAGTTTCAAAAAAAACTTATAGGTTTGAATGTAATGGTAGAGTTATATTAAAAAAATGTTCAATCTAAAAACCCTAAGAAAAATTGTTGTCTTGACATGTTGTCACACCCCCGCTAATAGCGGAAACACGGGGAATGTGATCTAGACGGGATCGTCATAACACATGGTATATGATAGAGTAGCAATAAAAATATGATGACAAGCGTGTCATGACGACACCCGAACACAAATGGAGACTTGTGTCGTGTATAATCAATGTTCACGACAGCATAGTCATAAGCACAACATAAATGATCACATAAACATTGGTGATAACTTGTAAAGTAGATTCCCACAACTCAGGAACAAGTATACAAAAGTCATGTTCAAGCTTTACAAGGGTAATAATTACAAAATGCATCCTAGGGTCTCCTCTAAAAGGCAGCACTCCTAGATCTTCAATTAACCTGATCACCTGAAAAGAACGCTCAAAAGGTCAACATAATTATGGTGAGCTTCGCAGGTTTTAAGTAATATAAGATGTTAAGATGAAAACAGTAAGTTTAATAAAAGTTACCGCGGCTACATTTATGTATAGGCGGCTTTACTAGTTATAAATAGCTACAGCCAAGCCTATTCATCGGTTCCACCCGGGAATTGATGGCTGTAAAGATAGCATTTTCCAAAGCGTAAATAGTTTATAAATGACGTAGCAAGATCCACACAGCGCATACGTATAGTTTATAACCAAACCAATCCTTAGGTCCCATTACCGGGATTAATGGTTATATATAAAAAGGTTTTCCATAGCATAATAAGTTTAAGGTGACGTAGTAAGATCCACACAGCGCATACGTTTAGGTTACAACCAAACCAATCTTTAGGTCCCAATTACCGGGATTAATGGTTGTAGTGGATGATCGGCTTAGAAGACCCACACAGAAGAACCACACAGAAGACCACACAGCCGAGAGCATCCAAGGTCAATGGCATCCACATATAGCATCAATCAACACATAACATCAAGTAGTAGTGCATAGTAGGGTGATACCCCTAAGTCATACATAAGGGTACATAGCACATAGTTTAAGTTCACATAGCAGCAATCACAAGATAAGCAAGTTAAGATACTCATAGATAAAATAGCCAACTTCCACTAGGGAAGGTCCCTGAAATCAAGTTATATAGGTGAGCACTCTTTTCCCCAAGTAGAAATTTTAAAAAGGTTTGATGAGAGTAAAAAGGGGCCATGAAACTCACTGAACGGATGATAGGCACGTATGATAAAAGATTCCAACGGTAGGATGCTATGAACAGTCAAACACCTATTGACAGTTACTGACAAGCATTAATAACGAGCATAAAGCATAAGATGATATCAATAGGCTCGGGCAGTTTCGGCTCGGTCGTGGGTGGTACACACACAAGCAGACATACACTTTTCAGACTAGGTTATTTAAATAGTATGTGCCTGTTGATAGCGTTGACTTTAATCTTTGTGGTCAAGCTATGACACTTTATTAATATTACCTTCTCGTCGTAAGATCTGAAAAGGGGATCCACACACACACACACCACACAACACTATTAGTTACACAACAGGACCGGACGCACGACTCAATCCTTCCTTCGTACGAATGGACCTTCAGTCGTACGAATCAGCTTCATCGTACGATTGAACCCTCATTCATGCGACTAAGCATTTAGTCGTACCATGCAAGACCTAGTCATACGACTCAACCTCCATACACCCGATTGGACCTCCATTCGCACGAATCAGCTTCATTCGTGCGATTGAACATTCATTCGTGCGATTGGACTTTCAGTCGTACGACTCACGCACAATCGCACAAAATCTCATTCGCACTGACTCATTCGCATGACTCATTCGTTCGCACAGACTCATTCGCACACACATTCATTCGCACAGACTCATTCGCACACACATTCATTCGCACAGACTCATTCGCAAGACTCAGTCGTGCAATTCACCCAACCGCACGGCTCAGTCGCACGACGCATCATACGCCTAACCCAGTCGCACGACGCACCCCAGTCGCATGGTTCAGTCGGCCGAATGGCCCAGTCGCCCTGCACAGCAGGTCGACTACACAGACCATCGAGCAGCGTCCAGCTGCTCCGAGCATGGGTTTCACGCACCAAAAACTTCCAGAATACTTATCCTAACATGTCTAAACAAGAAGCACACTCAAAAACACAACATGCAAGTCCACACGACCTCATGTGCTCGGATGAACCCGAGCACCCGAAACCCTAGAAAACGCAGCAGCTAAATCGAGCTTAATACGGGTCAAACGAGGTTATCTACCTGCTAGGAGTGAGTATTCACGATGATAACCAAGATTTGATGACGAAAACGCAACAAACGTGATGAATTTTGGTGCTAGATTGGTGTAGAAATGGGGAAGAAGAAGAAGATCGATGAAGATGAAGATGATGTGAAGAAAATGGCTGGGAAATGGGTATTTATACCCAGCCTAGTTCTCAAATGTCAAGTTTAGTCCCCGCACTTTGCCCGAGTTCCTAAATTTTGTTTCGTCCCGAAATTCAACTGGTGCTAGGTCTAAGGGTGTCATCCTCGAATAGATGTGGATATTTGAGTCTCATCTGATCTTCACGTTCCCATGTAAACTCTAGCCCTCATTTGGAATTCCATCTTATACGAACGATAGGTATCTTGCTGCGCCTCAACTTTTTGACCTTTCGGTCCATGACCTTAATAGGTTCCTCCACAAAATGGAGGCTTTGATCAATCTTGATTTCCTCAATAGGCACGTGAAGTGATTCGTCAGCTAAGCACTTCTTGAGGTTCGATACATGGAAAGTATCATGTACACTGTTAAGCTCTTGTGGCAACCTTAATCGGTACACCACCGGACCGATTCTCTCTGTAATCTCGAATGGTCCAACATATCTCGGGGTCAACTTCCCTTTCTTTCCAAACCGTATGACCCCTTTCCACGGAGAGACCTTAAGCAACATTCGATCCCCAACTTTAAACTCTAGTGGCTTCCGACGGTTGTCGGCATAGCTCTTTTGGCGGTCTCTAGCCGCTTTGAGTCTGTCTTTGATTTGGAAGATCTTATCGGTGGTTTCTTGAATGATTTCGGGACCCGTTAGCTGGCTTTCACCAACCTCGGCCCAACACACAGGCGATCTACATTTCCGTCCATACAATGCTTCAAATGGAGCGCATCCAATGCTTGTATGGTAGCTGTTGTTGTAAGAGAACTCAATCAATGGTAAATGAGTGTCCCAGCTACCACCACAAAATCGATACGCACGCCCTCAGCATGTCCTCAAGCGTCTGTATTGTTCGTTAACTTTGGCCGTCTGTCTGGGGGTGATAGGCAGTACTCATGTCTAATCGAGTGCCCATCGCTTTCTGTAACGTCTGCCAAAATCATGAAATGAATCGACTGTCTCGGTCGGATATGATTGACACCGGCACCCGTGCCGTGTCACGACCTCTTTGATGTACACCCTTGCCAGCTTATCCATCTTATAGTCTTCCCGGATAGGCAAGAAGTGAGCGGATTTTGTCATTCGATCCACCACGACCCATATCGTGTCGTGTACGCTTGGCGTTCTCGGGAGTTTGGTAATGTAATCCATAGTGATATTCTCCCATTTCCACTCGGGAATTTAGGTTGTTGCAATAATCCCGATGGTTTCTGGTGTTCAGCCTTAACCTTTGAACAAGTCAAGCATTTGCTCACATATATAGCAATATCTTTCTTCATGCCTGGCCACCAGTACAGCTCTTTCAGATCGTGGTACATCTTGTCTGCACCAGGATGAACAGAGTATTTAGTCTTGTGTGCTTCATCCAAGACTAATGTACGTACACCTCCCCATCTGGGGACCCATATACGATCCATGAAGTAATGCACGCCATCATCCTTGCGGCTCATTTGTTTATCCAACCCTCGGAATTCCTCTCCCGCAAGGTTTTCTTCTTCAAAGCCTCGCTTTGCGCAATTTGAATCTGAGCCTTTAGATTGGTTTGAATAGTCAAACCTAGCGCTTGAGCACGTAATGGTTTCACGCGTTCCTTGCGGCTTAAAGCATCAGCCACCACGTTAGCTTTCCCGGGGTGATACCGGATTTCACAATCGTAGTTGCTAAGCAACTCTACCCAGCGTCGCTGTCACATGTTAAGTTCCTTCTGATCAAGAATGTTGAAGGCTCTTATGATCCGTGTAAATGATGCATTTGGTTCAATATAGATAATGCCTCCATATCTTGAGTGCAAACACTACGGCTCCCAACTCCAATCATGAGTTGTGTAGTTCTTTCATGCACCTTGAGTTGTCGTGAAGCGTAAGCAATTACCTATCTTTCTGCATTAGTACACAACCCAAACCTTGATGTGAAGCATCACAGTACACCACAAAATCGTCAGTTCCGTCTGGGAGGGACAATATCGGTGCGTTGCACAACTTCTCCTTCAATGTTTGGAACGCCTGTTCTTGTGCTTTCCCCCAATCGAACTTCTTGTCTTTCTGAGTCAACAAAGTTAACGGTTGTGCGATCTTCGAAAAGTTCGCAATAAAACCGGTAGTATCCAGCCAATCCTAGGAATTGCCGTATTTCTGAGGGTGTTTGGGGTGTATCCCATTTCTTCACAGCTTCAATCTTGCCGGGATCCACATGAATTCCATCTTCGTTAACCACATGACCCAAAAACTTCACTTCTCAAAGCCAGAATTCACACTTCGAGAACTTGGCGAAAAGTTTCTCTTCCTTCAACAGTTCTAGAATTGCTTGGAGGTGTTTTTCATGATCCTCCTTTGAACGAGAGTAGATGAGTATGTCGTCTATGAATACAATCACGAACTTATCAAGATAAGGCTTGCACACCCGATTCATCAGATCCATAAAGACAGCTGGTGCGTTGGTCAACCCAAACGGCATGACCAAGAACTCATAGTGCCCGTAACGAGTTCTAAATGTTGTTTTTGGAATATCGTCCTCGAATACTCTTAGTTGATGATAACCAGATCGAAGGTCGATCTTAGAGAAATACGAGGCTCCTTGCAACTGATCGAACAGGTCGTCGATTCTAGGAAGAGGATACCGATTCTTCACGGTCAATTTGTTCAATTCCCTGTAGTCGATACACATACGGAACGACTCATCCTTCTTCTTGACAAATAACACCGGTGCTCCCCACGGTGAATGACTCGGTCGAATGAAACCCTTCTCCAGTAGTTCCTGTAGTTGGCTTGACAACTCTTGCATCTCTGAGGGTGCTAACCGATACGGTGTCTTAGCTATCGGTGTAACTCCAGGAACTAGCTCTATACGGAATTCCACCTGTAGTGGAGGAGGCAATCCAGTCAAATCATCAGGGAACACTTCCGGGTAATCCCGTACAATCGGAATGTCTGCCAATTTTATCTCTTCTTCCTTCTTTTCTACCACGTGAGCCCGAAAAGTGTAACACTGCTTACGTAGACCTTGGCGTGCTTTCATGCAGGTAATAAGCTTCAAGTTTCTTTCCGGTCGCTCTCCTTGTATTCTGAGTACTTTCCCGTCTGTCATGGGAATCCGCACTACTTTATCTCGGCATACAATCTCGGCTCCATGCTTCAACAACCAATCCATGCCCACTATCACGTCAAAGCTCCCAACTCGAAAGGTATCAAATCTATGTTGAAGACCTGGTCTTCCAACATTAGGGTGCAGTCCTTAATAATTTCCACTGCCTGTTCAACCCTACCATTTGCCATTTCTACGGAGTAACTAGTTTCTAGTCTACTGGCACTCAAATCAAGCATTTGCACAAACTCAGATGATATAAAACTATTGTCTGCTCCAGTATCAAACAGTACAGATGCGAAGTGGTTATTGAGTAAGTGCGTACCCGTGACAACGTTCGGATCTTGACGGGCATCATTAGCTCCAATGACGAAGGCACGACCCCGTGCAGCATTACCTTGGTTTCCTTGGCCTTGAGCACCTGCTATGGCCATTATCTGCTGTTGGTTGTTCCCCTGCTGAACCGGTGCCCTGTTCAGTCGGGGGCACATATCCTGAAGTGATCGAGGGCTCCACACTCGTAGCAAGCCCTGGCATTCCCAGCGGGTTAACCGCGTTGATGGGTGCCACCAGGTTTGGTGCTACTCTACAGTCTCTTGCTTGATGCCCCGGGCGTCTGCAGTTCAAACACACCCGGCACGGTGCTGCTGGAGGATGATGAAGATTACACCTGTCACATTTCGGGTGCGGCCCAGCATATTCCCTCTTCACTTGAGTCACGGCCACAAAGTTTCTGGTTGTTTTGGCCCTCTTATCAGACTTTCCAGTACCAGACCGGCTTGTTTCCACAGCTTCCTTCCTTTTCTCTACTCCCTTACCCAGTACCCCTGTCTTATCATCTCATTAGTGAGAGCGCCAACCTTCAGAATCGCCCTCTGAATCGTAGGAGGAGCAGCTGCAGTTACCATCGCCCGGATTTGAGGCGCGAGTCCCCAAATGTACCTCTCAATCCTCTTAGATTCCGGAGTGACTAGGTGTGGAACTAGTCTAGCCAGCTCGTGGAATCGGTCAGTATAAGCTGCGTGCCCTGCCACCACAATAGCATGATTCCAGAACTCATGCTCAAGCTTCTGCATCTCGTTAAGAGGGCATATTCTTCGGTAATCAAGGCTTTGAATTCATCCCAGGTCATCTGCATCGCAGATTCCCTTCCCCTAGCTTGAACCTGGGTGTTCCACCAGGTTAGTGCTCTGCCCTGCAGTGAGCACGTAACATACTTGATCCGCTGGCTGGAGGCATTCACTGATGTCGATCACAGCCTCCATTTTCTCAAGCCATCTAATCAGGGCTATCGCCCCACCTTTCCCATCGAAATCCGGGGCTTACAGGCCACAAACTCCTTGTAAGAACACCCGTTTGGCGTTAGCAGCACCAGTTTCATTGCCTGCAGTACCACCATTTTCGGTCTCCTGATTGCTTTCATTCCCAATCGGGTTCCCAGCATCCTCGTTTTCATTACCACCATCCCCGTGGGGGTGGTTTTGCTGTTGCAGCGCGTCGCTCACCTGAGCTACGATATTTGGAATCTGGGCAGTCAATTGTTGAAATTAAGGCTGTCATATCAGCATTTCCAGTCCCTTGGGTATTTCCAGAAGGGCCTTCATTTGCTATTGGAGGTCTACCCCTGCCTCTGCCTCTGCCCCTCGGGGCTTCACTTCCGCTACTGTTGCTGCGGGTAGATCTTCGAGGCGGCATGTTCTATTCATACAAGAGGCAACATATAAGCTTTAGTCACCTGAAGATGCACAAGTACTTTACTTATCAAATTCCAATGTTTCGTGTTCCTGTCGGTCAAGATCACCATGCAGCCCATTTTAAGCATATTCTCGGTATACGGTGATGTTTATATATAGGGTTCCCGCAGCGTTCCCACCACACCCCATGTACCGAGAATGATGCCTAATCCGGTTACATGACATCCGACCTTCCTTCACATCATATCCATTAATCCATCAAGTCAACTGAGAGCCAAACATGTAATCACGTATAGTCTAGCAGAGGTTGTCTATCTCGCGTCCTTGGGAGGACTCAGACATGGCGTCCTCGGGTCGGTCTCTCAGTATATGAGGTCAACCGCGATGTATGATCTGTGAAGATCTCTTCGGGTCTCAATAACCGAATTGGTTATGATAACTTGGCGCACAGAGGGAACGGAAGATCTAATAGGAAGCATCTCATAGTGGTCAAGCACAAGGGCTCAAGCACAAAGTAAAAGATCACGTAACAGGAGGATAACCAAACATGTAAGGAGGAACACATACACGAGATATATAAATGCACGCAAGCTTAAGCATGCAAATCTACATGAAGGTTCCTAGGTTATAGTCTATGTCAAGTGTAATTGCCTAATTCTCTATAACCAATGGCTCTGATACCAGTATGTCACACCCCCGCTAATAGCGGAAACACGGGGAATATGAGCTAGACGGGATCGTCATAACACATGGTATATGATAGAGTAGCAATAAAAATATGATGACAAGCGTGTCATGACGACACCCGAACACAAATGGAGACTTGTGTCGTGTATAATCAATGTTCACGACAGCATAGTCATAAGCACAACATAAATGATCACATAAACATTGGTGATAACTTGTAAAGTAGATTCCCACAACTCGGGAACAAGTATACAAAAAGTCATGTTCAAGCTTTACAAGGGTAATAATTACAAAATGCATCCTAGGGTCTCCTCTAAAAGTAGCACTCCTAGATCTTCAATTACCCTGATCACCTGAAAAGAAACGCTCAAAAAGGTCAACATAATTGTTGGTGAGCTTCGCAGGTTTTAAGTAATATAAGATGTTAAGATGAAAACAGTAAGTAAGTTAATAAAAGTTACCGCGGCTACACTTATGTATAGGCGGTTTTACTAGTTATAAATAGCTACAGCCAAGCCTATTCATCGGTTCCACCCGGGAATTGATGGCTGTAAAGATAGCATTTTCCAAAGCGTAAGTAGTTTATAAATGACGTAGCAAGATCCACACAGCGCATACGTATAGTTTATAACCAAACCAATCCTTAGGTCCCATTACCGGGATTAATGGTTATATATAAAAAGGTTTTCCATAGCATAATAAGTTTAAGGTGACGTAGCAAGATCCACACAGCGCATACGTTTAGGTTACAACCAAACCAATCTTTAGGTCCCAATTACCAGGATTAATGGTTGTAGTGGATGATCGGCTTAGAAGAACCACACAGAAGAACCACACAGAAGAACCACACAGCCGAGAGCATCCAAGGTCAATGGCGTCCACATATAGCATCAATCAACACATAACATCAAGTAGTAGTGCATAGTAGGGTGATACCCCTAATCATACATAAGGGTAACATAGCACATAGTTCAAGTTCACATAGCAGCAATCACAAGATAAGCAAGTTAAGATACTCATAGATAAAATAGCCAACTTCCACTAGGGAAGGTGCCTGAAATCAAGTTATATAGGTGAGCACTCTTTTCCCCCAAGTAGAAATGTTTAAAAAGGTTTGATGAGAGTAAAAAGGGGCCACGAAACTTACTGAACGGATGATAGGCACGTATGATGAAAGATCCAATGGTAGGATGCTATGAACAGTCAAACACCTATTGACAGTTACTGACAAGCATTAATAACGAGCATAAAGCATAAGATGATATCAATAGGCTCGGGCAGTTTCGGCTCGGTCGTGGGTGGTACACACACAAGCAGACATACTTCTCAGACTAGGTTATTTTAAATAGTATGTGCCTGTTGATAGCGTTGACTTTAATCTTTGTGGTCAAGCTATGACACTTTATTAATATTACCTTATCGTCGTAAGATCTCCGAAAAGGGGATCCACACACACACACACACACACTATTAGTTACACAACAGGACCGGACGCACGACTCAATCCTTCCTTCGTACGAATGGACCTTCAGTCGTACGAATCAGCTTCATTCGTACGATTGAACCCTCATTCATGCGACTAAGCATTTAGTCGTACCATGCAAGACCCAGTCATACGACTCAACCTCCATACACCGATTGGACCTCCATTCGCACGAATCAGCTTCATTCGTGCGATTGAACATTCATTCGTGCGATTGGACTTTCAGTCGTACGACTCACGCACAATCGCACACAATCTCATTCGCACTGACTCATTCGCATGACTCATTCGTTCGCACAGACTCATTCGCACACAATTCATTCGCACAGACTCATTCGCACACACATTCATTCGCACAGACTCATTCGCAAGACTCAGTCGTGCAATTCACCCAACCGCACGGCTCAGTCGCACGACGCGCTCATACGCCTAACCCAGTCGCACGACGCACCCCAGTCGCATGGTTCAGTCGGCCGAATGGCCCAGTCGCCCTGCACAGCAGGTCGCGACTGCACAGACCATCGAGCAGCGTCCAGCTGCTCCGTGCATGGGTTTCACGCACCAAAAACTTCCAGAATACTTATCCTAACATGTCTAACAAGAAGCACACTCAAAAACACAACATGCAAGTCCACACGACCTCATGTGCTCGGATGAACCCGAGCACCCGAAACCCTAGAAAACGCAGCAGCTAAATCGAGCTAAATACGGGTCAAACGAGGTTATCTACCTGCTAGGAGTGAGTATTCACGATGATAACCAAGATTTGACGACGAAAACGCAACAAACGTGATGAATTTTGGTGCTAGATTGGTGTAGAAATGGGGAAGAAGAAGAAGATCGATGAAGATGAAGATGATGTGAAGAAAATGGCTGGGAAATGGGTATTTATACCCAGCCTAGTTTCTCAAAATGTCAAGTTTAGTCCCCGCACTTTGCCCCGAGTTCCTAAATTTGTTTCGGTTTTAAAACGTTATTTATTAGTCTTGTTTTTATTAATGATAAAACGTCGTTAATGTTATTTACAAGTTAAAAATGATGTTGTTCGTGACAATTATTTTAATGTAAAATGATGCGTTTAGTGTTAACGGGGCAAATCTCAGAAAAACATCTTAAGATAACGACAAGGCAAGCAACGATAACACGCATAGAAAGATAACTAAGCAAAGCAAATATGGTATCCACGTAGTTGGTTTATCAAAATGAGGAATAACTGATAACAAAGGTTAAATCAAACACGCTAAATGACGGACCTTCGGTGACGGATGTCACACATGTGTATTTTTATTATTTCAAAGAGGATGACATTTTGATTGTGTTAAATACGTAACATAATCGGTCTTATACATTCATTGTGTCAAATATCAGTTGATTATGTCATATGTTTTAGATTATTTATTGTGTATTAATCATTGTATTTTACGTTTTAGATTATTTTATGTTATGTTTGTCATTGTTTTTATAGATTATAAAATTTTTATCTATTATAATATTTTATAATTATAAGTACATAATGATATACTTTCACCAATAATATTTTAAAACTTATAGTATTGAAGATAACATACTGTATTATTTTTATTATTATTTTTTAATAGATTATATAAAGTTGTGGTTATCTATCTCTGTGTTTTATCATTTGAAGTACACAATGATGATATTATTTCATCAATGTATTTTTAAAAGTTATAGTGTTTACTATAACACAATAACGATCAAAAGACATAATGAAACATTGTGTTATTTTATTATTTTTTAATAATTAGATTAGTTATTTGTTACTTTATTATTGTTTTTTTACATATTGGAGATACACAACAATATTATTCCATCATTATATTTATAAAATTTATCTTTTATAAAACATAATAGTATTTGAAAAAACACAATAGCTAAAAAAAAAAAAAAAATAATCTACACTAAATACACAATGAACCGCACTAAACACATAATGACGAGATATGAGCTTAAAAACGTAAATTTCTTTTTATCTTTTTATATAACAATGTTGTACTCATTTAAAATAAAAAACACTCGTTTTTACGATGCAATTTTTATAAAAATAATATCGTACATAAAAGTTATTAACGCTTAAAAAAGGCAAATTGTAATCCATTATTAACTATTGGTCAATGGTCAAATAATCCAGACGATCATTTTGGCTGCTAAAACTTCCAACTTTTATTTTATTACCAACAATAGTCTCATTGACATAATTTAATTTTTTTATGTTTGATTTGGACTCGATTCGGTTTGTTACAATATTTATGAATGAAATGAAGAAACATACAAGCTAAATTGAGACTAAAATTAATACTTCGAACGTAGAAATTTGAAAATAATATAATTGGGATTGTTGTTGGTAATAAAAGTGAAAGTTAAGAGCTTAAGTGCCCAAATTGATAGCATGGATTATTATCCACCAATAGGTAATAGTTTGGACTATTAAAATTCAATTTGCCTTAAAGAATGAGGAAATTTTCAAAAAGTCAACAAAAGTGGTTATATTAAAATACCACTTTAAAACTTTTTCATACAATTTGATTTCAATCAGTGATTAAAGAGATGGATTGTTGAGATTACTTTTTATACTTTTTTATTTTAGAAGCTTTTCTATTTGATACTTTTTCTAAATGTGAAATTTTAGAAAACAATGTAGGGATTATATTAGTTTGGAGAAAAAGAAAGTTATTATGGTAACATTGCAAAACCTACATCTTCACTCATTGTTTATTTTTATTTTATTTATTATATAAAATGCAGCGGGTAGTATAGAGCCTCTTTTCCGATCTGTTTTAAACATTGATATATTTGGTATTATATTATGAAAGGTTCAAATACAAAGACATATAAAAACTAAAAAGTGTAAATAAGTAATCTTAACCATCAATTTTTTAATCAATGATTGAGATCAAATTATAATGAAAAGTTTATTAGAGGAATATATTTTTAGTAATAACCACTTTTGTTGACTTTTTGCAAATCTTTTCTATTTTTTTAAACGTTAATACTTTTATATACGATATTATTTTTACATAAAAGTTACACCATCAAGATGAGTGTTTCTTTTTATCTTTAAAAAGAAATACAATATTGTTATATAATTTTTTTATGTTTTAAGTATAGCATTGCTATATAAAAAGATTAAAAAAATAATAATATGCATTAATTAAAGTATTAATTAGAAAAGTTATTAGATGAGGGGTGAAATAGGAATGATTGCAAACACTAGTATCTAGTGCTTAAAAAGTTATATTAACTGTTTTAATTTTTTTTATAAAATTACACTTGTGTTTCAAGATTTTACTTTATATATTAGTATAGATTAATTAAAAGTCTTTTTTTAATTTTTAAAATTATCAGTAGTAAAAGGTTTTACTTACGAATATTCTAAGCGATCATACGCTTAAACACCTAGGTAACCCATTCTCTAAATAAAATTTTAAAAATGTTACAAACAACATTTCTGCTGTTTTGGGGTGAACATTAACTTGATCTACAAACGCTTCAAATTGCCAATCTTTTATGCACCAGAAGATATACCTTAATATTATTTTATTCTTGTTTAACAAACAATTATTCCCAACAAAGCACCACGTTCTTCAATTATCTTACCACGTTCTTCAATTATCTTAATATTTTTTTCCATTTATTTCCCTTTAATAAAGTTAGATTAGAATTAACACATCATAACTCATGGATCACGTGAAAGATTAATAAATTGGATTTATGTGTCACGTTCAGGCAATACTAATTTCTGTAAGAAACATAGTTAGGCCATAATTTGAAGTCATAATGTCGAATATGAACTCTCGAGAAGAATGTACCATTAACTTTTAGCATTGAATACATTTGTACTTTCGGAAATAAAGTATACTATTACCAATATCCATATAACGTTAAAACATATTGTTTTCTACAACTAAATTCGGGTCGGTAATTGTCACCCCCCCGCTGATAGCGGAAACACGGGGAATGCGAGCTAGACGGGATCGTCATAACACATGGTATGCAATAGAGTAGCAATAATAATATGGTGACAAGCGTGTCATGACGACACCCGAACACAATTGGAGACTTGTGTCGTGTATTGTCAAAGATCACGACAGCATAGGCATAAGCACAACATAATGTTCACATAAGCATTAAGGATAACTTGTAATGTAAATTCCCACAACTCGGGAATAAGTGTTCAAAGGAATGTTAATTGTTTAGTGGACTGCAACAATGTACAAAATGTATGTTCAGTCTTAAAAATGCATCCTAGGGTCTCCACTAAAAGGCAGCACTCCTAAACTTTAATTACCTTGATCACCTGAAAAGAAATGTTAAAAAACGGTCAACATAATTGTTGGTGAGCTTCGCAGGTTTTAAGTAATAAAAGATGTTAAGATGAAAACAGTAAGTAAGTTTAATAAAAGTTACCGCGACTACACTTATGTATAGGCGGTTTTACTAGTTATAAATAGCTACAGCCAAGCCTATTCATCGGTTCCACCCGGGAATTGAAGGCTGTAAAGATAGCATTTCCAAAGCGTAAATAGTTTATAAATGACGTAGCAAGATCCACACAGCGCATACGTTAGTTTATAACCAAACCAATCCTTAGGTCCCATTACCGGGATTAATGGTTATATATAAAAAGGTTTTACATACATAATAAGTTTAAGGTGACGTAGCAAGATCCACACAACGCATACGTTTAGGTTACAACCAAACCAATCTTTAGGTCCCAATTACCGGGATTAATGGTTGTAATGGATGATCGGCTTAGAAGAACCACACAGAAGAACCACACAGCCGAGAGCATCCAAGGTCAATGGCATCCACAAGTAGCATAAATCAACGCGTAACATCAAATAGTAGTGCATGGTAGTATAAAACCCCTAAGTAACATACATAGGGTAACATAGCACATAATTTAAGTTCATATAGCAGCAAACAGTCAGGATCATCATGTAACCCGGTTTGAGCACATTCTTAGTATACCGGGGATGCTTATGTATAGGGTCCTCCGCAGCATTCCCACCACATCCGCGATATACATAGAATGATACCTAAACCAGTTACATGACATCCATTTATCCTTAGTATCAATCAACAAGTTTAGCAAGGTAAGTTACTCATATAAGTAGCAGCCAACTTCCACTAAGGAAGGTGCCTGAAATTAAGTAAATAAGTGAACATTCTTTTCCCCCAAGTAGAAAAATATTCGAAAAGGTTTTATAAGCGTAAAAAGGGGCCACGAAACTCACTGAACAGATGATAGGCACGTATGATGAATATTCCCAACGGTACGATGCTATGAACAGTCAAACACCTATTGACAGTTACTGACAGCATTAATAATGAGCATAAAGCATAAGATGATGTCAATAGATTCGAGCAGTTTCGGTTCGGTCGTGGGTAGTACACACACAAGCAGGCATACACATATCAGACTAGGTTATTTTAAATGACCTCGTCAACACAAGACACTCAAAGGGGAAATCATACATACACGCATCATCAATCACACAACAGGACCAGACGCACGACTGATACTCCATTCGCACGAGTGGACCTTCAGTCGTACGAATTAGCTACTTTCGTACGATTGAACCTTCATTCGTGCGACTAAGCCTTCAGTCGTACCATGCATCACCAGTCGCATGACCCAACAGCCAATCACGCGACTCAACGTCCCTTCGCGCGAATCAGCTTCATTCGCGTGATTGGACCTTCTTTCGCGCGACAGGCCTCGGATCGTGCGATTCACACACAATCGCACACATTTCACATTCGCATGTCTCTGTCGCGCGACAACTCCAGTCGTCCCACTCGGTCGCGCGACACACATTCATTCGCACGCACCGACAGCCGCGCGACACAACCGCGCGACTTACCCAATCGCACAGCCACAAGTCGCACACACACCCAGTCGCATGCCCCATTCGCGTCGACGGGGGTCGCGACTGCAGGAAGTTGCAGGGCGGCCTTCGGCTGCCCGAACATGAGTTTTACCCACCCAGAACCTCCAGAACTCATATCCTAACCTGTCTAGACAAGATGCACACTAAAAAACGCGACATGCAAGCCCACACGACCTCATGTGCTCGGATGAACCCGAGCACCCGAAAACCCTAAAACGCAGCAGCTAAATCGGGCTAAAACGAGGTAAGTGAGGTTATCTACCTGCTAGGAACGAGTATTCACGATGATGATCAAGATTTGACGACGAAAATGCAACAAACGGTTCGGTTTTTGGTGTAAGATCGGGAGAGAAATGGAGAAAATGGTGGAGATGAAGAAGAAATGAGGAGGAGAAGATGAAGAAGAGGCTGGGAATGGGTATTTATACCACGCCTAGTTTGGCCATTTGTCAAGTTTAGTCCCCGCACTTTGCCCCCAGGCTCCCAAATTTTGTTTCGGTTGAAAACGTTATTAATTAGTCTTGTTTTATTGATGATAAAATGTTATTAATGTTATTTATAAGTTAAAAATGATTTTTATTCGTGACAATTATTTTAATATAAAAATGACGTGTTTAGTGTTAACGGGGCAAATCTTGGAGAAACGTCTTAAGATAACAACAAGTCAAGCAACGATAACACGCATATAAGGACAACTAAGTAAAACAAATATGGTATCCACGTAGATGGTTTATAAAATTGAGGAATGACTGACAACGAAGGTTAATCGATCACGTTAAATGACGGACTTTTGGTGACGGATGTCACAGTATCCCCAGTTGAGGGAATTTCGTCCCGAAATTCAACTGGTGTTAGGTCTAAGAGCGTCATCCTCGAATAGATGTGGATATTTAAGTCTCATCTGATCTTCAAGTTCCCATGTAAACTCTGGCCCTCGTTTGGAACTCCATCTCACACGGACGATAGGTATCTTGCTGCGCCTTAATCTTTTGACCTTTCGGTCCATGACCTCGATAGGTTCCTCCACAAAATGGAGGTTTTGATTAATCTTGATATCCTCAATAGGCACGTGAAGTGATTCGTCAGCTAAACACTTCTTGAGGTTCGATACATGGAAAGTATCATGTACACTGTTAAGCTCTTGTGGCAACCGTAATCGGTACGCCACCGGACCGATCCTTTCTACAATCTCGAATGGTCCAACATATCTTGGGGCTAACTTCCCTTTCTTTCCAAACCGAACGATCCCTTTCCAAGGAGAGACCTTAAGTAACACTCGATCCCCAACGTTAAACTCTAGCGGCTTCCGACAGTTGTCGGCATAGCTCTTTTGACGATCTCTAGCAGCTTTAAGTCGATCTTTGATTTGGAAGATCTTATCAGTGGTTTCTTGAATGATCTCTGGGCCGTAAGCTGACTTTCACCAACTTCAGCCCAACAAACTGGTGATCTACATTTTCGGCCATACAACGCTTCGAACGGTGCACACCTAATACTAGTATGGTAACTGTTATTGTAGGAAAACTCGATCAGCGGTAGATGAGTATCCCAACTGCCACCAAAATCAATGACACATGTCCTCAGCATGTCCTCAAGCGTTTGTATCGTTCGTTCACTTTGGCCGTCTGTCTAGGGGTGATAGGCTGTACTCATGTCTAATCGAGTGCCCATCGCTTTCTGTAACGTCTGCCAAAAGCGTGAAGTAAATCGACTGTTTTGGTCGGATATGATTGACACCGGCACCCCGTGCCGTGTCACGACCTCTTTGATGTACAACCTTGCCAGCTTATCCATTTTATAGTCTTCTCGGATAGGCAAGAAGTGAGCGGATTTTGTCATTCGATCCACCACGACCCATATCGAGTCGTGCCCACTTGGCGTTCTCGGGAGTTTGGTAATAAAATCCATAGTGATGTTCTCCCATTTCCACTCGGGAATTTCAGGTTGTTGCAATAATCCGATGGTTTCTGGCGTTCAGCCTTGACCTTTGAACAAGTCAAGCATTTGCTCACATATATAGCAATATCTTTCTTCATGCCTGGCCACCAGTATAGATCCTTAAGATCGTGATACATACTGCACCAGGATGAACAGAATATCGTGTCTTGTGCTCTTCCTCCATGATCAGGGTACGAACATCTCTCCATTTGGGTACCCATATGCGATCCATGAAGTACTGTATGCATCATCCTTGCAATTCGTCTGTTTGTCTAACCCTTAGAACTCTTTTCTCGCGAGGTTTTCTTCTCTCAATGCTTCCCTTTGTGCAAGTTGGATCTGAGCTTTCAAGTTCGTCTGAATAGTCAATCCCAAAGCTCGAGCACATCGTGATTTCACGCGCCCTTTACGACTTAGGGCGTCGGCCATCACATTTGCTTTCCTTCCAATCAAACTTCTTGCCTTTCTGAGTCATCAAGGTTAACGGTTGGGCAACCTTTGCAAAATTTGCAATCTACCTGAATTCCATTTTCGTTAACCACCTGACCCAGAACCTCACTTTTCAAAGCCAAAACTCGCCCTTCGAGTACTTGGCGTAAAGCTTCTCTTCTTGCAATAGGCTTAGTATGGTCCGAAGATGTTCCTTAGGGTCTTATTTCAATCGAGAGTAGATAGGTATATCGTCTATAAATACGATCACGAACTTATCCAAATAAGGTTTGCATACTCGATTCATCAGGTTCATGAACACGGCTGGTTCATTAGTCAGTCCGAACGGCATGACTAAGAACTCATAATGCCTATAACGAGTCCTGAATGTTGTTTTCGGTATGTCATCCTCAAAACTCTCAGTTGATGACATCCAGAATGGAGATCAATCTTGGAGAAATACGAAGCTCCTTGTAACTGGTCAAATAAATCATCGATTCTTCACAGCCAACTTGTTCAACTCGCGAAAATCGATGCACATGCGGAACGACCCGTCTTTCTTTTTAGCAAATAGGACCGGTGCTCCCCATGGCGAATGACCCAGTCGAATAAAACCCTTCTCCAGTAGTTCTTGTAATTGGTTAGATAATCCTTGTATTGCAGACGGCGCTAACTGATACGGTGCTTTTGCTACTGGCGTAGCTCCAGGAACTAACTCGATACGAAATTCCACCTGTAGTGAAGGAGAAAATCCCGACAAGTCATCAGGGAATACTCCTGGAAAATCTCGTACTACAGGAATATATACCAACTTGTTTCCTTCTTCTTTCTTTTCCATTACACGGGCCCAAAATGCGTAACACTGCTTTCGTAAACATCGTCGCATCTTCATGCGAGTGATAAGCTTTAGAGCTCTTCCCGGTCGTTCTCCGTGAATCTTGAGTACCTCCTCGTTTGGCTTGGGGATTCGTATTACTTTCTCCAGACAAACAATCTCGGCTCCGCGTTTCGACCACCAATCCCTTCCCACAATCACGTCGAAGCTCCCCAACTCGAAAGGTATTATGTATATGTCGAAGGCATGGTTCTCCAATACCATAGAACACTGTCTAATAATCTCATCCGCTTGTACAACTCTACCGTTGGCAATTTCTACTGAAAAGCTAGTTTCTAGTCTACTAGGGTTCAAGGCAAGCACGTGTGCAAAATCAGAAGATATGAAACTATTGTCTACCCCAGTATCAAATAGTATGGATGCGAAATGGTTATTGAGTAAGTGCGTACCCGTGACAACGTTCGGATCTTGACGGGCATCATTAGCTCCAATGAAGAAGGCACGACCCCATGCAGCATTTCCTTGGTTTCCTTGGCCTTGCGCACCCGCTATGGCCATTATCTGCTGCTGGTTGTTTCCCTGCTGACCCGGTGCCCTATTCAGTCGGGGGCACATGTTCCTGAAGTGATCGAGGGCTCCACACTCGTACCAAGCCCTGGCATTCCCAGCGGGGTTAACCGCGTTGATGGGTGCCACCAGGTTTGGTGCTACTCTACAGTCTCTTGCTTGATGCCCTGGGCGTCTGCAGTTCAAACACACCCGGCACGATGCTGCTGGAGGATGATGAAGATTACACCTGTCACATTTTGGGTGCGGCCCAGCATATTCCCTCTTCCCTTGAGTCACGGCCACAAAGTTTCTGGTCGTTTTGGCCCTCTTATCAGACTTTCCAGTACCAGACCGGCTTGTTTCCCCAGTCTCTTTCCTTTTCTCCGCTCCCCTACCCAATACTCCTGTTCTTATCATCTCGTCAGTGAGAGCGCCAGCTTTCAGAATTGCGCTCTGGATTGTAGGAGGAGCAGCTGCAGTTACCATTGCTCGGATTTGAGGCTCGAGTCCCCAAATGTACCTCTCAATCCTCTTAGATTCCGGAGTGACTAGGTGTGGAACTGGTCTAGCCAGCTCGTGGAATCAGTCAGTATAAGCTACGTGCCCTGCCCCCACCATAGCATGATTCTAGAACTCATGCTCAAGCTTCTGCATCTCGTTGAGAGGGCAGTATTCCTCGGTAATCAAGGCTTTGAATTCATCCCAGGTCATCTGCATCGCAGATTCCCTTCCCCTAGCTTGCACCTGGGTGTTCCACCAGGTTAGTGCTCTGCCCTGCAGTGAGCACGTAACATA
Organism: Flaveria linearis; assembly: GCA_024085815.1. Classification (NCBI taxonomy): domain Eukaryota; kingdom Viridiplantae; phylum Streptophyta; class Magnoliopsida; order Asterales; family Asteraceae; genus Flaveria; species Flaveria linearis. The sequence goes on from CM044014.1 coordinate 28,338,073, forward strand.
CTTGATCCGCTGGCTGTCGAGGCATTACTGATGTGCGATCACAGCCTCTATTTTCTTCAGCCATCTTATCAGGGCTATCGCCCCACCTTTACCATCGAAATCCCGGGGCTTACAGGCCACAAACTCCTTGTAAGAACACCCCGTTTGGCGTTAGCAGCCCCTGTTTCATTACCTGCTGTACCACCATTTCCAGTCTCCTGATTGCTTTCATTCCCAATCGGGTTCCCAGTGTCCTCGTTTTCATTACCACCATCCCCGTGGGGGTGGTTTTGCTGTTACAGGGCGTCGCTCACCTGAGCTACGATAGTCGAAATCAGAGCAGTTAATTGTTGAGCAATTAAGGCTGTCATATCAGGGTTTCCAGCCCCTTGGTTATTGCCAGAAGGGCCTTCATTTTCTATTGGAGGTCTACCCCTGCCTCTGCCTCTGCCCCTCGGGGCTTCACTTCCGCTACTATTGTTGCGGGTAGATCTTCGAGGCGGCATGTTCTATTCATACAAGAGGCAACAAATAAGCTTTAGTCACCTTAAGATACACAAGTACTCCACTTGTCAAGTTCCAATGTCTCATGTTCCGGTCAGTCAAGATCACCATGCAGCCCATTTTAAGCATATTCTCGGTATACCGGTGGTGTTTATATATAGGGTTCCCCGCAGCGTTCCCACCACACCCACGATGTACCGAGAATGATGCCTAATCTGGTTACATGACATCCGACCTTCCTTCACATCATATCCATAATAATCCATCAAGTCAACAGAGAGCCAAACATGTAATCACGTATAGTCTAGCGGAGGTTGTCTATATCGCGTCCTTGGGAGGACTCAGACATGGCCTCCTCGGGTCAGTCTCTCAGTGTATGAGGTCAAGCGCGATGTATGATCTGTGAAGATCTCTTCGGGTCTCAATATCCGAATTTTGGCTATGATAACTTGGCGCACAGAGGGAACGGAAGATCCAATAGAAAGCACCTCATGAGGGACGAGCACAAGGGCTCAAACACAAGGTGAAGATCATATGACAGTAGGCTAATCGAACATGTAAAGAGGAACACATACACGAGATATATAAATGCACACAAGCTTAAGCATGCAAATCTACATGAAGGTTCCTAGGTTATAGTCTAGGTCAAGTGTAATTGCCTAATTCTCTATAACCAATGGCTCTGATACCAGTCTGTCACACCCCCCGCTGATAGCGGAAACACGGGGAATGCGAGCTAGACGGGATCATCATAACACATGGTATGCAATAGAGTAGCAATAATAATATGGTGACAAGCGTGTCATGACGACACCCGAACACAATTGGAGACTTGTGTCGTGTATTGTCAAAGATCATGACAGCATAGCCATAAGCACAACATAATGTTCACATAAGCATTAAGGATAACTTGTAGTGTAAATTCCCACAACTCGGGAATAAGTGTTCAAAGGAATGTTAATTGTTTAGTGGACTGCAACAATGTACAAAATGTATGTTCAGTCTCAAAAATTCATCCTAGGGTCTCCACTAAAAGGCAGCACTCCTAGAACTTCAATTACCTTGATCACCTGAAAAGAAATGCTAAAAAACGATCAACATAATTGTTGGTGAGCTTCGCAGGTTTTAAGTAATAAAAGATGTTAAGATGAAAACAGTAAGTAAGTTTAATAAAAGTTACCGCGACTACACTTATGTATAGGCGGTTTTACTAGTTATAAATAGCTACGACCAAGCCTATTCATCAGTTCCACCCGGGAATTGAAGGCTGTAAAGATAGCATTTCCAAAGCGTAAATAGTTTATAAATGACGTAGCAAGATCCACATAGCGCATACGTATAGTTTATAACCAAACCAATCCTTAGGTCCCATTACCGGGATTAATGGTTATATATAAAAAGGTTTTCCATAGCATAATAAGTTTAAGGTGACGTAGCAAGATCCACACAGCGCATACGTTTAGGTTACAACCAAACCAATCTTTAGGTCCCAATTACCGGGATTAATGGTTGTAATGGATGATCGGCTTAGAAGAACAACACAGAAGAACCACACAGAAGAACCACACAGCCGAGAGCATCCAAGGTCAATGGCATCCACAAGTAGCATAAATCTACACGTAACATCAAATAGTAGTGCATGGTAGTGTAAAACCCCTAAGTAACATACATAGGGTAACATAGCACATAATTCAAGTTCATATAGCAGCAAACAGTCAGGATCATCATGTAACCCGGTTTGAGCACATTCTTAGTATACCGGGGATGCTTATGTATAGGGTCCTCCGCAGCATTCCCACCACATCCGCGATATACATAGAATGATACCTAAACCAGTTACATGACATCCATTTATCCTTAGTATCAATCAACAAGTTTAGCAAGGGAAGTTACTCATATAAGTAGCAGCCAACTTCCACTTAGGAAGGTGCCTGAAATTAAGTAAATAAGGAGCATTCTTTTCCCCCAAGTAGAAAAATATTCGAAAAGGTTTTATAAGCGTAAAAAGGGGCCACGAAACTCACTGAACAGATGATAGGCACGTATGATGAATATTCCCAACGGTAGGATGCTATGAACAGTCAAACACCTATTGACAGTTACTGACAGCATTAATAATGAGCATAAAGCATAAGATGATGTCAATAGATTCGAGCAGTTTTGGTTCGGTCGTGGGTAGTACACACACAAGCAGGCATACACATATCAGACTAGGTCATTTTAAATGACCTCGTCAACACAAGACACTCAAAGGGGAAATCACACATACACGCATCATCAATCACACAACAGGACCAGACGCACGACTGATACTCCATTCGCACGAGTGGACCTTCAGTCGTACGAATTAGCTACTTTCGTACGATTGAACCTTCATTGTGCGACTAAGCCTTCAGTCATACCATGCATCACCAGTCGCACGACCCAACAGCCAATCACGCGACTCAACATCCCTACGCGCGAATCAGCTTCATTCGCGTGATTGGACCTTCTTTCGCGCGACAGGCCTCCGATCGTACGATTCACACACAATCGCACGCATTTCACATTCGCATGTCTCTGTCGCGCGACAACTCCAGTCGCCCCACTCGGTCGCGCGACACATATTCATTCGCACCCACCGACAGCCGCGCGACACAACCGCGCAACTTACCCAATCGCACAGCCACAAGTCGCACACACACCCAGTCGCATGCCCCATTCGCGCGACAATCCCATTCGCGTCGACGGGGGTCGCGATAGAAGGAAGTTGCAGGGCGGCCTTCGGCGGCCCGAACACGAGTTTTACCCACCCAAAACCTCCAGAACTCATATCCTAACCTATCTAGACAAGATGCACACTCAAAAACGCGACATGCAAGCCCACACGACCTCATGTGCTCGGATGAACCCGAGCACCCGAAAACCCTAAAACGCAGCAGCTAAATCGGGCTAAAACGAGGTAAGTGAGGTTATCTACCTGCTAGGAATGAGTATTCACGATGATGCTCAAGATTTGACGACGAAAATGCAACAAACGGTTCGGTTTTTGGTGTAAGATCGGGAGAGAAATGGAGAAAATGGTGGAGATGAAGAAGAAATGAGGAGGAGAAGATGAAGAAGAGGCTGGGAATGGGTATTTATACCCAGCCTAGTTTGGCCATTTGTCAAGTTTAGTCCCCGCACTTTGCCCCAGGCTCCCAAATTTTGTTTCGGTTGAAAACGTTATTAATTAGTCTTGTTTTAATGATGATAAAATGTTATTAATGTTATTTATAAGTTAAAAATGATTTTTATTCATGACAATTATTTTAATATAAAAATGACGTGTTTAGTGTTAACGGGGCAAATCTTGGAGAAACGTCTTAAGATAACGACAAGTCAAGCAACGATAACACGCATATAAGGACAACTAAGTAAAACAAATATGGTATCCACGTAGATGGTTTATAAAATTGAGGAATGACTGACAACGAAAGTTAATCGATCACGTTAAATGACGGATTTTGGTGACGGATGTCACAGTAATCATCATTGGACCAAGCTAAATCTAGCATCCCATCCATTCCCGAGCATGAAACATAGGTGTAACACACAAAGAAGATCTATGTTAGAGGCCCTAAGGGGACTAGCCCCGAGTGTACTCCGATGCCCAAGTCAGTAGTTTGTTTAAGATAAACATAATGTATAAGAGATAATACGTAAAAGGATATAGAGATTTAGGTCAAAGCTATCATGGGGCAGCCTAGAGTGAGTTATCATAAGAATGGCACAAGCTAGAGAGATATATAGAACTAATCTCATATCATGGGGCAGCCTAGAGTGAGCTACCATATGTTGCTATGACTGACTGCCCTTGTCTCTTACCATGTTGTATGTCCATTTGGCAACATTATATATGCATGTGTCTCCATCCTATAGAATTGGGCTATATTTCTTAACAAGGTAAAGCTTGTAGTGGGGGCATGGTTTGGGCCAAGGTGCATGCCCTTGCATCCTTCGTATTCTTTTGACTGGCCGGGGCATGTGCCCATCTTGGTTCTTTGTGTGAGCATGATCCCAGGCTCTTTGGCCGGGCATGGTGTCTAGATCCACTTACATCATCACATACTATTCTAGACAAATTGACGCCAAATGAGGCAGAATGAGGGTTATAAAACATCAATTGCTTTTTGGATTCTATCATCTATCTAAACTATATATAGGGTGTGTGTAATATCTGACATCTCTATCAACAAATATGTGTGTTTTAATTATAAATGCATATATATATATATATATATATATATATATATATATATATATATATATAGGGTAAGGTTCCTTTGTTAACCCTTGTTTATTGCGATAACCCGTTAACCCTAATGTAGCGAACACTCACACCACTGTAACTAACATTTACATCGCGTTACACCACTGATGTAACGATTATCCCTCCATTTTTAAAAAGCTCCACCATTTTTTATAACGTTTTTAACTTTTTTGTATGACGTTATTTTTAAACAAATTACACCATTAAATAGACCGTTTTAATATCTTTAATTTGAGTATAGTCTTGCTATATTTTTTTAAAAAATTTTAACGTTCATTTTGGACCACTAGTTTTACCAGTGTAACTCTAGGTTACAATGGTGACGTGGCTTGCTGTGGACCACTAGTATATATATATATATGTATATATATATATATGTGTGTGTATATATATATGTATATATGTATATACATGTATATATATATGTATATATGTATATACATGTATATATATATACATATATATATGTATATATATATATATGTATGTATATACATGTATATATATATATATGTATATATATATATACATGTATATATATATATACATGTATATATATATATACATGTATATATATATATATACATATATACATATATACATATATACATATATATATATATATATATATATATATATATATATATATATACGTATATACATATATACATATATATATAGGTATATATACATATATACATATATACATATATATATGTATATATATAAATAAATATATATATATATGTATATATATAATATATATATATATACTATATATATATATATATATATATATATATATATATATATATATAGGGATGAGTCCATATAAGAACTCTTCTTTTTTGTCAAAACCCTTTAACCCAATTAATCACCTTTGATTTAGCATCAAAATGGAATATTCCATTTAAATGGTTAGGATTAGATAAAGGGTAAATTTGTAATCTCTTATGATGTACTTGTTCTTATCAAATATGCAAGATTTACTTTACCAATGTACTATCTCTTAATCTCAATCTCTATGGGTCCCTTTATTTAGACACCCCCCAATTTTAAATCAACACCCCTGTACCCTATATGCCGCGTATGGGTCCATACGCGGCGTATGGGGTGCGTTGTTGATTTAACGTTTTATACCCTATACGCCGCGTATGGTTCCATACGCGGCGTATAGGGTGCGTTGTTGATTTGACGTTTTATACCCTATACGCGGCGTATGGGTCCATACGCGGCGTATAGGGTTTGACATTTTATACCCATACGTGACTTATGACCCATAAGTGGAGGAGCTATACGCCGCGTATGGGTCTATACGTGGCGTATAGCTTATATATTTATTTTTTTTATTTTTTTGAGTTTTATATATATATATATATATATATATATATATATTTAATATTGATATTTTGAAAGGTTAAAAGATATTTTGTTTTTTTATTTTAATTTTTTTTATTTTAATATATACTTAATTTGAATTAAAATTATTTAAACAGTTTAATATTAAATAATACGAATACAATAATAAAATTAAAATTAAAATATATAATTCGTATATTACAAATTATGAATTAAAATAAATTTATATAAGCTGGGGGTTCTCGGTTATTCTCTATTATTGCGTTGTATTCCGAGATACGAATCCTATACATAATCTCCCATTCTGCAGCACGTACGCTTCGGTTAAGAATCCAAAGATTACTTAATGTTGGTATCGGATAATCTCCTACTAACTTAACGTGGACGAAATGATTATTGTTGACATGAACAATCGACACGACATGATGAGGCATGACAGTTTTCGGATCAGCCCATAATGGGAAAAATGTTTGACAACCATTATTGCTTAGTAAATGAAGAATAACCCCAAACTTTTGAGCAACCACTATTCTCGTATACGGTATTATCATCCAATGTTCTTCTGGTGCAGGTTCCACACTTTGCCAATCGATGGTGTGACGTAATTCGTTATACTGTCCGGGGTACAAAGTATCGAAAACTTCTCTGTACTCCAATTCATGTCTGTCCAACTCTTCTAAAAGCTATGTCCGCACATACATCCACTTATTTTCGTCAAACCCTAAGCCTAAAGCTATAGATCGAAAACCACAATTCCCATCGGGTCGGACATCTCGTATACGTGAAAGATACTGATGAAAGATTGATGGAATCCAATTTTTTAACCTGTTTATATTGTTTAATTGGCGATCTCCGACAATCGATGAAAACTCATTAGTACCCTGTGATACTTTAGAAGACGTTGAACGACTACGTTGCATGGCAGGCTTCTGAGGCTTTACAGTTGAACTTGTTCTTCCAGAAATGTGAGGCGCAATAAACGAGCTATGTCTCGGCATGTCGCACGTACTTTATTGAGTGTCATACTTTTGTTGTTGAACCTTTAACGTTGGACGACCGCGAATATCTGTTTGAACAACATGCGCTTTTTTGTTATTTTTCCATGGATACACAATTTTTTTTATTTTTTCCACCAAACTAAATTTTACAGCTGTGGGTTGTGTCATTATTTGTTGTTTCACCCGTTCCATTTCTTCTTCAATATCAAATTTTTCATCCACCATATATGATGGTTTAATTTTATCATGCTTCGTCCAAAATACGTCAATTGCATCTAATGGAATTTTAGTGCCTGCATTAAAATGTATAAATTAATATATAATTTGTTACTTTAATAGAAAAATGATAATGATGGAGCGGCTATTACCAGAATATTCATATTTTTCCAGCCGACAAGCACAAGGCAAGCCACAACTAGTGAAAAGATGACAACCACATGTTGCATTTGCAGAGCGCATCACACGCAATTTAGTGTTTTCGGCAACTAATAAATCAAGAGTTATGTGTGAAACCTTGCCTCTTAAGTAATAAAATAGCGGAAGTTTATGATGATTCATGGTTTTAATTTTGCTTGTCTCAAAGCTTTCTTTTAAATTTACCTTTTGTGCGTTCACCAATTGATCTACAAACTCCACAAGTCTATCCAGTGAGCTATTTGTTGATTTAAGATATCTTTTTAAATTTGCATGCTGACTCTCCACCCTATTTGTTGTGTGTTGGCCAAAATTGCGGTTCGAGTTAGTCCAGGCTGATACAAACATTTCTTTGTAACTCTCTAACCAGTTTTTGTTTATATATGACAATACTTCTGAAAATATAATAAAACATAATTAAATTATATATTGAACAGTATTGTATGTATGTATGTAATGAAAAACTTACTTTCTCGATTCGCTTCAACTAGTCGTTCGTAAAGAAGGTTATAGTTATACTCGTAAATCTCCGTCGTGGGAGACTCACACAAACGTGCCCATGTGTATTTAAACTTTCTCCAGTCATCTTTTGTAAAACTTACTTTACAGTGTTTCGCGATATTTTCATCAATATGCCACCTGCATAAACACTTTGAAGCATTCGGAATCACTTTAACACATGCGTTTATTAAAGCGAGATCTCTGTGTTATTATGACGGGCGGCTCCA
>CM044014.1:28353845-28406349 GCA_024085815.1 Flaveria linearis
AATCATGATAACTGATTATATTATGCGCACACATACATACACATTACACTCAGTTGTACAATATTCATCAAGAGATTAGAAACAATAATAACCATAAGGTGTGGTCTAGTTGGTTAGGAGAAGCAATCCCACCTAACATTACAAGAACAACATCCAATTGGTTAAATCATAACTCATAGATTCTGTCACTCAATTCATCCCTTGAAAACTCAAAACCGCAAGATCCTATGACAACTCAAAGCACAAACATCCAATGATAACTAAAAGAACAAACATCCTATATATGATAACTCAAAGCACAAGATCCTATGACAACTCAAAGCACAAAAACAATTAGATAAGATACATTGAGTGAGATGATGAATACCTGCAGGCTATGCAGCCTAATCTTCTCCAACTGCGCGACACCAAGGCCTCGCTGCGGTTGTTTTGGCTTGTCAGGATGACTCTTTTTCCCTTTTCTTGAAGAAGATTGTCTTGCAGATCGCTCATTTGATCCTGAAACATCCCCAAAATGATTCATCTTCAAGATATCTATATGATATTATGATCTCTTGCACCAAAGTGGTTCTCTTTTAAAACTGTTGATAAACCTCTAGAATTTACAACATCGCTGGATATCAGATTGAATTTAGATACATTATAAAATAGTATCTCCTCATGATTTGTTTACATATTTAGGTAGATTTTATGCTCTTTTTTCACTCTAAATTAATAAGTTTTTTTCGAGAAATAATGCTTATTAATTAAATATATATATGGTTATGGATTCTTAGGATGTGATTGTGTGCAGATGAACTTATTAAATATAGATGAGATCATTGCAATAAAATATGCAATCATGAAATTTTTTGAATATCACCCACTCTCCTTCTATAGCGCGTTTAGTATCTTTTGGAATATAAAACACACATTTCTCAATATATAATTACATAAAAATATTTAAAGGTGGTATCTTTTTAGTTTGTACCAACTTTGGTTTTATTCATATTACTGTATATATACGACGGCTTGAGTTATGGTAATATCATCTTATACAAAGTTCTTCTTGCAAAATAGTAACCATGATTGCTCCATTATGTTGGAATTTTAGATACAAAATAATTATATTTATGTATTTGTTATATAAATAGTTATTTATTTATTTGTTTAAGTTCTCGTTTTGTAACGAATTATACCATGTCCAAACTAAAGCTAAAATAAATTAGATATCGATGCTAGAAGTTGAGTTATCGTAATAAAAAAGGTAAAACTTGAGTGATTAGAGTAGAAAATTGTTGTAATTTCTTATGTAATGCTAATAAAGTCATGTATTAATTAACATGGATGTTTTATATTTGACCAAGTCTTTTAATAAATATTATAAATATTTATTATGGATCATAATTATTATTAATTAGCACTAAATATGTTATGAATAAAATAAGAGTTTTAATTTTGTCTCATAAAATATTTCATAAATCAAATGAAAATTTTGGTTGTGAATCATAAAACTCAAATTAATGTAAAGTTTTTAGCATGAATATATAACTAAACTTATGATGAGAAGAAAAAAGAGAAGAAAAATAAATTTAGTTTCTTTAGTATCAACAAAGTTTATAGAAATTTAAAGAGGAGTACTCTCTAAATTGTTCTTCTTATACCTTCATTTTTAACACTTTTTCATATAACATCATAACATAATAATATGAGTTATCATGTTAAAAATCACTTTATTTTATCAAAAATTTTATCATCATTTGTTGTATGTATTTATCATTATACTAGCTTTATTAAACTCGTGTACTATATGGGTTGAATAAATAAAATATTAAATAGAATAAAAATTATTAATTATAAAACGATATACTAAAACATGATACAATTGGAACTATGTATGAATAATAACTATAAGTAATAAAACAATAATATTCACTTTTAAAATTTTTTTGTTCTTTTCAAAGATAAAGCAAACATTTTGTTTTAAAATAAGGTTTAAAAGTTTTCATTTTTAAAATTTCCTTACTATAACTTCCTATTTTAATTATTTTTTATAAAAAATTTACTTTAAAAAACCAATTTTAAAATATTACGTAAAAATAATTTGATTTTTTAGAAAAGATTCTTTTTATAAAAAACTATATCTATAGAAATAACATTAATAAAAATTAATTTATTAAAAAACTAATTACAATGTTAAAATAAATAAATAATATTATTAGTAATTAATTAAGTTATTTAATTAGAGAGATAAGCGATAAAAGTTTAATAAGAATGAATGTGATGCTTACACGTGACACACACATTTATCATTTTACTAGAGTAGGAAGATTCTATGTCTAAAGATCATTTCATGTTATTTATCATTGTTATACATACATAAATACATACATACATACATACATACATAAATACATATGTTTTTTCAAAACATATGTTTTTTCAAAACTTATATTGTTTAGATAACATGAAGACGAACATTAAATACAATAGACTATTTTATTATTGTATTTTATGTTTATATCATTTTATGTTATTTTATTGTTATTTTTAATATAATAGATTAATTAGTTATTAATTTATCATCATGTATTACATACTACAGAATACATAACATTGTTATTTCACTAATATATATATATATATATATATATATATATATATATATGTGTGTGTGTGTGTGTGTGTGTGTGTGTGTGTGTGTGTGTGTGTATATAGGGTAATGTTCAATCGTTAACCCTCTATTATTGTGATAACCGTGTTAACTTTTTAAAATCAATCAAAATCATTATTTTTTTATTAAAATAACATCATTACACATATACAAAAATATATTCTTTAATGTATGTGTGTAAATTTATAAGCGTTAGAAAGTTTACACTAGTGTAAGTTACATCAGTAAATATTTAATGATTTAAGTGTAACTTACACTTATCGTAACTTTTTTACACTTGTGAATTTACACATATACATAAAAGAACATAACATGGTCTATGTATAATGATACTATTCTAACAAAAAAAATAATTTTGATTGATCTTCCAAAGTTAATACGATTATTGTAATAATAGAGGGTTAACATTTGATCCTTGTCATATATATATATATATATATATATATATATATATATATATATATATATATATATATATATATATAGGGAAGAGTTATGCTAAAAAGGGTTGGTTGCGTAAAAACGATAGGAAGCATTTCTAGCCCTTGGATGTGTTTGATAAATGGATGGATTTAAGTAGTTCCTATTTTGTTATTTGCGTTCAAAACCAAATGCGTATTATTTAAATTAAAGGGGCATATGAGTAATTTACATAAAACTTAACAAAACTATAAACTAAAACCTCGCAACAAATAACGTTTTTGACAGCTACAAACCAAGATTACGGGGGAATTGGAGAAAAATAGGACGGTTAAGATCAATGGAGCGTGATAAACAATTCCGATTACATTATACCAGTGAGTTCATCGATTTTGGTTGTCTTTTGTTTGTGATATTTTAATTTTTTAATTACATTGCGTCATTTGGTATAATGTTGATAGTAGGATGATGTAGGGGGTTTGTAATGAGATTTATCATAATTAAATGGTTAATCTTAATGTATCTAATGTGTTTAGATGCAAGAGATTATGTTGAATTTGTTAACTACGGTGATGTGATGTTTTGTAGGTTAAACACGAGCACTTGATGGATTTTGAAGAATGCACGTGAATGATAAGTGAAGACCATTATGGATGTGGAGATAGAGAATTCAATTATGAGAACGTGGCCGCAAACGGGAACGAAAACGGAGTCCAAACGAAGAAGATATGAAGAAAACAAGAATTGGAAAAATCAGTCCACCATAAGTTACGGCGGAAAAATGACTTACGGTGGTTGATGAAAAAGTGCAGCAGAAGGCCTCCACCGTAACTTACGGTGGAAAAATTACTTACGGTGGCCACGCGTGCTGAACTCATTTAAAAGACGAAAAAATTAGGTTTTCAAGGGATCTTTCATTCCAGACCTCCATAGTCGCCCCCTTTCGTCCCCAAGGCTTCCCGAGGATTCCCGGAGGCGATTTCAAGGCGTTTCAAGTGTTTCTAATCATTCGGTTTGATTCTTTAACGTTAGATACGATGTTTAATTTTGATTTTGATTTGGTGTTCTTCATTACCATGTCTAGCTAATCTCCTAGTAATCTTCTTTGGGTAGTAAGGTTTATTACTATGATTTGTTCTTGATGATTTGTGGTTGAGTTAATGTTTGAACACGGTAGTTTAAGCCGAGTACATTATTTGTTGGTTGAAAACTCTAAAATATGTGCGTTGCTTTCAATTCACTTGTTCCACTTTGATTGTTTTAGATTTCTTTTCATCTGGAAACGTTAATGTTGGATGGGATTGAGTATCACAAACATAGGATATGATTCGAGTAGTTCTTTAACAACAGTCTTATTCAATCTATTGTTTTACCCAAATTGACCCGTTAAGCTTATATGACTTTTATGAACACTTAAAGCAAATCTAAGTAGTAAACCTGAATCCGGAGAAGATTACCTTTTTACATTATTGTTTTGCAACTCAATTAATCATAAAGTTCGTTACTTTTCTCGATTAGTCATTTTTACTAAGTTTTTGTAATTAAGCTACAAACTTTTAGATTTAAACTACAAAACTTTCAAAGTTTGTAGTTTAAATCTAAAATATGTGGAAAGTTTTGTAGTTTAAATCTAAAAGTTTGTAGCTTGATTACAAAAACTTAGTAAAAATGACTAATCGAGAAAAGTAACGAACTTTATGATCAATTGAGTTGCAAACAATAATGTAAAAAGGTAATCTTCTCCGGATTCAGGTTTACTACTTAGATTTGCTTTGAGTGTTCATAAAAGTCATATAAGCTTAATGGGTCAATTTGGGTAAAAACAATAGATTGAATAAGACTGTTGTTAAAGAACTACTCGAATCATATCCTATGTTAGTGATACTAAATCCCATCCAACATTAACGTTTCCAGATGAAAAGAAATCTAAAACAATCAAAGTGGAACAAGTGAATTGAAAGCAACACACATATTTTAGAGTTTTCAACCAACAAATAATGTACTCGGCTTAAACTACTGTGTTCAAACATTAACTCAACCACAAATCATCAAGAATAAATCATAGTAATAAACCTTACTACCCAAAGAAGATTACTAGGAGATTAGCTAGACATGTAATGAAGAACACCAAATCAAAATCAAAATTAAACATCGTATCTAACGTTAAAGAATCAAACCGAATGATTAGAAACACTTGAAACGCCTTGAAATCGCCTCCGGGAATCCTCGGGAAGCCTTGGGGACGAAAGGGGGCGACTATGGAGGTCTGGAATGAAAGATCCCTTGAAAACCTAATTTTTTCGTCTTTTAAATGAGTTCAGCACGCGTGGCCACCGTAAATAATTTTTCCACCGTAAGTTACGGTGGAGGCCTTCTGCTGCACTTTTTCATCAACCACCGTAAGTCATTTTTCCGCCGTAACTTATGGTGGACTGATTTTTCCAATTCTTGTTTTCTTCATATCTTCTTCGTTTGGACTCCGTTTTCGTTCCCGTTTGCGGCCACGTTCTCATAATTGAATTCTCTATCTCCACATCCATAATGGTCTTCACTTATCATTCACGTGCATTCTTCAAAATCCATCAAGTGCTCGTGTTTAACCTACAAAACATCACATCACCGTAGTTAACAAATTCAACATAATCTCTTGCATCTAAACACATTAGATACATTAAGATTAACCATTTAATTATGATAAATCTCATTACAAACCCCCTACATCATAGGGATGAAGAAGAAAGTTGATTCTGGCAAAGTACGGAAGGTTTCCACTTCTGGAACAACGACGGAATCAAAGAAATCAGAAAAGATGAAGAAGATTGACCTAGGTATGTGTCTAATATCATGGTTCGTTCCTTGCGTATTAGGTTAGGTTAAGTGTTTAAGTGATTATAATAGTGCGTATTAAGTTAGTCAGTGCGTATTAAGTTAGTCAGTGCGTATTAGTTTAGGTTATGTGTTTAAATTCATAATAGATGATGAAGCTTAACATAAGTTATAGCCTAATTTTTTTACTGTGCATGTTAGGAAATATTTCTTCAACCGTGCGCCTTAAAGTGATATGCCTTTTAAATGTATTAATCTTTGATATTATTACTGTACGCATTAAAGCTATAACAATGCGTATTAAATTTTTATCTATTAACTGTATCTTGTATGTGTCCAGCATGTAAATTTGCGTATAAACTGTATCTGGAATGTGTTTTGTACTAATATTATTTGATTTTCTATTAAAAATGTGTATAATGTGTTTCCAGATGTTGATGGCACATCAGACGATGATTTTGTCTCACCACCCATGAAAAAAAGTAGGGTTGTTAATAATAAAGATCATAATATTAAGGATTTTGTACCGTACATGGGTGAGATTAAAGAGTTTGTTCCATACACGGGTGAGAAGGTATCTTCAAGGAACTCCCCAAGCAACCTGTGCGAAATGATTTCGAGGTTTAATAATGAACAAAAAAAGTAATAAGAGAAATAGGATTTGGTTCTGTGTTGTCAATAAACATACACAGTGTTCCTACTTCTATTGGATGTTGGATAATCAAGAATTATGATGAAGTCACTAATAGCATACATCTTGGAAGACATGTAATCAAGATAACAAAAAATTGGTGTATAAAGTTCTTGGAGTACCAAAAGGTGAAGTACCTATAACTCATAAAAAAGGGCGCCAAGAAAAGATGAGGAGGTGAATAAGTGGAGACAACAATTCGGTTCTTCTTTTAATAGAATATATGTTGCACACGTGCTAGACTTGATGAACAATGACACAAGACATGGAAGAGAATTTATACTAAATTTCTTGGTAGTATACAACAGAATTATGAGGGAGACAACAAAAAGTAGTTCAGTTAATATGAAGTTTTTACCATCAATTACGCCTAATTCAGATATAAGAAGTTTTGATTGGTGTAGCTACATCATTTACTTGTTGAAGGAGACAAAAAGTGCTTGGAACGGTGTCGAGCATTACAATGGCCCATTGACTCTTCTCGCGGTAAATAATCATTCCTTATGGTTGAATATATTATATCTAATTTTCGTATATGTATTTGCTAAAACATCATTTTATGATTTAATTAGATGATTGTGGCAAGAGATGTATATAACATGAACAATGAAGATAGTGATTTGCATGGGTTTGAATATATCACAACAGACACGTTGTTACGTGTCGAGGACGAACTAGAAGGTAAATTGTATGGTAAACAACTAATCAGTAGGTCAGGTTCTGGAACAAAAATGGAGTTTTTGGGTACAGAAACAAAAGAAAAACAAAGGGATGATGAAAGTGTCATTAGAAAAAACACATCTACATACAATGAAGAAGTGGAAAACACACATCATGGTGATAAAATACAATCAAATGATGGCAATGAGTCAATTGTAGATGATCGCATAGATGAAGATGATGTCAATTTCACAATACCAAGCATGAGAGCAACATATGCAAACTTTGAAATACCCTCACAGGATATTAGGGAGTTCAAAGAATATTGTGTGACACCAGAACAGTTTCCTAGTTAGACAAATAACATATCAAGTGATGGGAACTTCAAAATACAAATGGAAACCCAGTACAACCTTTCCCAAATAAATGTGTTTGACGCAACATTCTCTGGGGGACCTCAAAAAAGCAGTCAGGTATCATCCTATATATTTTTGATATTTTAACTTGTTTATCATGAGTAATGCACGTTATGTTCTAACTGAAAATTATTACGATTACTCATTAGATGAGGGCTGATATGTTGACTGAAGAATTCAAAAGATTTAATGATTATGTGAGTAATATTCAAAGATTGATAACAAGATCATCGGTTGAGTACCCTGATTGTGAAAGGTTAAAGGATAAAGCACGAGAATGGAATATCATTCTAATGAAGCTGACACAAAGCAATGATCAAACAACAAGCAGCGGACCAGATTGGGATAAAACTCCAATGGAGTGTGTTAATAAAGAAAAACAGCTTCTAGATCTCACACAATTTGAGATAAGTCCAAGCATGATGGTTGAAGTTGAAGAGCAAGTTATTTGAGATAAGTCCAAGCATGATGGTTGAAGTTGAAGAGCAAGTTACATCCGTAACACAAAAAGAAGAACAAACAAAAAACATACATCTTGAATCAATACCTTCTTTTGATCTACGAATTTCACAATTGACATCACTTGTCAACCCCGCTGAAAATGAAAAACTTAAAACTCCCGGTAGTGGGGAACCCGAAAGTGGGGCAGATCGAGTGCAAGATGATCAACAAATAAAGACCACAATTGTTAGTGTACAAGAACAAATTCAATCGGAATTACAGACACCATGTATAGAAGATGTTCGTATTGAAGCAAGACCACAGCGGTTGAGAAGATTGGCAGATGTTTTATGCTCCCCGTTGTGAAACGGCATGTTGATTTGGCAGAGAAGAGAACACGAATTGAAAACAAAATTTCAGAATATATTTTTAGTGCAACAGGAAGTTTCTGGTAACATTCATTTTTCTATGAATTTCTATTAAATACGAATCAAAAATCTAACACACTGACGTGATGTTTTTAATTATTGTTATGCAGGGATGATGTGTTTGCAACGACAAAAGGAGGGACAGTACAACGAGGGTTGATGGAAACAATGTGCCCAGGTGTCACAGTACATGTGTCAGTTATCAGTGCATGGGCAAGGGTGTTAAACTATAGTGAGCAATACAAAAACAGTAGCTCACCTTCACGCTTGTTCTGTGGCCCCATAATGCTGGTAAGAATATAAAAATGTTGATAGTATTTCTAAGGGTAATTTAGTTTTATTAATAATACATACAAATAAACACATATGGTGATGTTTAAAACACATAGTGCATTTTTAACAAAACTAACACTACTAAAAATGAACAGTTCAAAGACGATTATTTGCCAACGGTGATTGATTCAACACGACTAAGCCACTTCTCTTCAAACATGGCATCTGTTCTAGAAGCAGAAAATTTGAAATCGATTATAGGCATAGACATTGTCTTTGTATCGATAGTGCATGAAGATCACTTCTACTGCCTATGTTTCAATCTAAAAACATGTCGTATTGATTTGTTGGATAATAGTGCAGTAGATGTCAAATTTCGTCAAAAGTACAAGAGATGGCCTGAGATTACGGTACAAATTAAATTATTTTTTTAATATTTAAAGATCTATTATACCGTTCCTAATAATTAATAAAATACGTATTTATTTCAGAGAAAAATTTTTGGACTGTATCTGACTTCTATTTCACATCCCCTTGGCTAGAAGGTAAAATCAGCTCCTATAATTAGAATGCCAATGCCATGGAGAACACTAAACAATCATGTTGATTGTGGTGTATTTTTGATGCGACACATGGAGACTTATATGGGTATAGAACTAAAAGACTGGAAATGTGGTTTATCAAATGAGTCTGATCAACAACAAGAAATTACAGATCTCCGACACAAATATGTTGCAAAGATGTTACTTTCTGAGATAAACATTCAAAAATCATTTGTGGTGGATTCGATGAAGACATTTGAGTTGGTAAGTCCAGCAGAGAAACAACAACTAAAGTCAACTGCTGTGGAAAGGATTAATAAAAGGTTAAAAGATGAACTTGATTAAAGACTTTGATGATGCATGTTTTTGTAAATGTTATTAGAACTAGTAACCTTTGTTTTGGATTGAAATGTGGTTTTTGTGAAATGATGAATGCATATGTGTATAACTCCCTAGGTAACTTAATACTCATGCTATGTATATTACACACTAGATACCTTAATACGTATGTGTATTGCTCACTATTAAACTTAATACGCATGTCTTTACATTTAATACGCACAGAGTAAAAAATATGCGCAGTTCAATGATATTGGGGTTTTCAATTGAAAGTAATATCAGATGTGTATTGGTTTGTTTTAATTAGCACTAGATAACTTAATACGCATACCTTCCCCCTTTAAACGCACAATAATAAAAAACTTGTGCACATTTAAAATGATAGTGCGGTTTACAACTGAAACTATGATCATATATTTCTATTGGTTTGTTTTAATGACATCACATGTGTATTACTCAGTAGATATTACTTAATACGCATACCATTGCATCAAAAATGCACAGTACAAAAACTATGCACAATTCAAGTAAGACTAAAAACTGGAAAACATTTCCTGTCTGATAGGGATAAAAACTGTAAAAAATAAACATAAAACACAAATTAAACAACCTAACTATTCAACAAAGTATCAACTCTTGATGTGCTTGAACAATTAAAAGGTGTAAATGTGGGGTTATACTTGTAACATGTCCGAGTGTCATGCCCGTATTATAAACACCTTTTACGCTGTCTATCTTTCTTGCCTGCTTGAGATATCGCTTGCTCACGCTTAGATTTTAGACGTTTACGAGAACCGCATCCTTTGTTTCTTCTACCAATCGGGACACGAACAGCGGCGTTAGATGGTTGGACAGAACCCGTAACAGCTGCAAACCTATCTTTCTTAGAAGCCTTTGGTGCGACGACTTGAACATCATTAGCCTTTTCCATATATTGTTAATAGAATCTCTAAATAAAGATAATTGCTCCACATCACCGACCAAACGATTAATTACATACTCCATAGAAAATGTAATATCACGTACAACAAAGTCCACATCAATGTTACCATTCGAGCTACCCTCTCTGCTAACCATGGCTCTCGTTGAGCTATTGGGTACAGCATCCCTAGTCCAATGCCTCAAAATATATGCCTTTGGAAACTCTTGAACATCACACATTCTTAAAACATAGAAAACATGATAACACAACAGCCCAAACTATTCAAACCTATTACAACTACAATGTATTGTCATGTCATCCTGCCTAAACATAACCTGTAAATTAAAATTTTATTCAACCAATACACAAAGAAATATATAAAAAATCATTAGAGAAAACCGAAGGGAAAAAATATCTCAAAAAAAGACGAACAAGGCTGTTGGAAATCCTTTATTGAGAACTTAGCAAAATCACCCACGTTTGTAATACTCACGGACATACATTTGTTTATGGCAGCATCAATCTCCAATTGAACATCAAGAAATATAGTTCGTGTATATATCTCAGCAGCTTGTTTTTCAAGAATATAATCAGACCATACGTCTGGATGAGTGTACCTGTTGTTGTGGTCATTCTTCCTATGCTCATGACGTTGAGACTCCATAGCAGTCTCAAAATGACTAAGAAACTCCACCAATGTAGTTGGATTACAAACTTGACCAAAGAAATGGTTTTCACTTTCAGACCTGGATGTCGTACGCATCAAACCTGACATAACCTCATCACGATAATAAGCAGGGATCCATGACTCTCTCAATTCAAAAATATCCTTCAACCAGTTGTGGTTAATAAGATTAAAATCCTTCATTATGGCAATCCACTCTCTTTCAAAAACTTCGGGTGTAATATAATCGGTCCATACAACATCACAAAGGCGTCGTTTAAAATCAGTGTTATTACACAAATTTGCACCAACTTAGATATACACACATTGTATAAGTTAAAAACACACTGCACAAATATTACAAACCAAACAACTATACAAATATATATATATATATATAAAACCTAATATAACAACTACAACACATGTATGAATTATTATAAAAAATGTGTAGAGATATGAAATCATAAAAAAATCACATACCTTTTCTACAAGTTTCTCCATCACATGCCACATGCAAAACCTATGTCTACTATTCCTAAATACGTCTTCAATTGCCTTTTCATGGCCGGATCCTGATCAGTTACAACCACTTGAGGTTCGTATCCGAAAGACTTTTTGAATGACTTCAACAACCATTTATAAGAATCAGTGGTCTCTGATCCAAGCAACGCGGCACCAAGTGTTACGTTTCTGTTGTGGTTGTCAATACCGGTAAAGGGAACAAACACCATGTTGTATCTAAAAAATTACACGAAAAATCAAATAAAACACACACACAAACATTTACAAATAATAATGCTTAATATTTGTCGTAAAAATAAAAACGTACTTATTGGATCGATACGTCGCATCAAATGACACAACATCCCCAAATGTAAAAAAAAATCTTTTCGCATCCTCATCGGCCCAAAACAAACCCTTCAATCTCCCATCATCACTGGTGCAATATTCACAAGAAAAATTTGGCAAAAACTCCTTCTTCTTCATAAGACGACGAACAACCATGTCTGCATCATACTCGCCAATGAATAAGTTAAGATCCCTCTTGTAATTTTTGAAATCAGATTTAGTAGCACCGACATTCTCAAAATCACCGTATATTGTCCTCATGATATTAAATTCTCTAACTGGACCAGGATTGATGGTTGACAAACCGGTTATCATTTTCTCTTGAATATAAGTAAGTTTGCTAGAGGCGGTTAACAAATGTATATCATCCTGGTCCACAAAGCTATGGTTGTGTTCCTCTACAAACTTATAAATTTTATATTTAGAGTTATCAATCAACTCTAAACGTATATGAGCCTGGCAACCAGTTCTCTTTGACGGCTTCTTTCGTGACTCCTTAGGTTTATCAAACTCCTCCACCGTATCAACAACCTTAGTAGATTTATAACCTTCTTTGGTACATACCAAATACTTTTACTTTTATAGTGTCATCCTTTGTCATGTACTGAGTATTCTTTCTAGCACTAAAACCACCGGCAAGAGCATATCTTTGATAGAAGCCAAAAGCACAGTCAATAGAATCGAACACCATCCCAACCATTGGTCTCTTTGACTCGTCTACGTTAAGAGATGCTAAGCCTCAGGTCAGTGCCATCGCACTGCAGAGAGGCGCAAACAACAATGAATTCTAGAATATTTAGGTTGTGCTTATCCTCAGGTCAGTGCCGGTGCTCGGTGAAATACGCATAGAGCCCACCTCAATGTATGCTTGGGTGTCTAATTAAGACGTAAAAACATAAAACACATAACAATAAAACCACTTTCAGTAAACACACGCATTAAACAATTCTGTGTGTTTTACAAAGTAAACCAAAAAACTATAAATGACAATATATTCAGGTAAGTTTAAAAGCATTAATCACTTAAAAATCAATAAAAACACCGTCAGGTAGCACCGGTAAAACGCATACATTATTATTTAATACACATACTTTTGAAACTTAAAACACATACCATTGAATTATATACGCACACAACGATGAGGTTGCACGGCTAAATAAAATAAATACTCGAGTATTTTTGAAACAATTACAAAAACAAAATACACACACATGAATTACTAGATACCTTAATACGCATACCATTACATTTTATACGCACAGTACAAAAAAATATGCAGGGTTGAATAAAATATCACTCAGGTATCTTTGAAACAATTACAAAAACATAAAACACACACACACGCATAACACTGCATTTAATACGCATCTCGATGAATTTAATACGCACAAAACAATAATATGAACAAATCAATGTCTTTAAAAACGATAAAACCCTACTGTATCCATAAACAATCAATACAATCATGTTAAACAAAAATAATCTCAATTCGTCGCATTACTGATCATTACTCACATCGAACAAACAAGAACAAAAATAAATAAATCCAATTTACACAATCATTACTCACAACTAAAGCACAAGACAAAAATAAGTAAAAAAACAAACCATTTATTACATCTATCAAAGCATTTGACATTTTCTCCTCCAATTCTACGCAACCTACTGCCTCTTTGATTTAGAGATAATTCATTAATCAGTATCAATTGAAAAAATAGTCTACGTATTCTAAACAAATAAATCCCTTGAAATCTGGAAAAAATGTAACCGTCTATAACTTCCATATTTAGTGCATTGACAAATTACATATATACCCTTTTCATTTAATATCTATATATTTTACTTGTCACCACACCAAGGATTCCTAGACTTTTTAAGCAAAATTGTCTTTTTAGTAGAACCCATATATATATATATATATATATATATATATATATATATATATATATATATATATATATATATATATATATATATATATATATACACACACACACACATACACACACACACATATATATATATACATACATACATACATATATACATACATACATACATACATACATACATACATACATACATACATACATACATACATACATACATACATACATACATACATACATACATACATACATACATACATACATACATACATACATACATACTATATATACACACACACATATATATCATTTATCATTATGTTTTATATTTTATATTATTATTATTTTATCACTGTTTTTAATGTATTAGATAAATTATGTTTTTTTTAACATTATATTTTACATATTAGAAATTCATCAAGGACTAATTCACTGTTGTGTTTTTTCAGTATGTAGACAATAGTGTTTAAAAACACAATAAAAAATAAAAAATACACAATAAACATCAAAAGGACACAATAATGTAATTGTAGGCTTTTATACATTGATACTATACTTGTTTAGAAGATAAAAAATACTCGATTTTATGATGTAATTTAAATTAAAAATTAATGTGATATAAAAAGTTATGAACATTTAAAAAAAGCGAAAGAACTTGAAAAAAGTCAACGAAAGTGGTAATGTCTAAAATACAACTCTAACAAATTTATTTTCTATAATTTAATCTTAACCACTAATTAATAAGATCGATAATTAAGATTAGATTTAATTGCACAAATGGTCCCTGTGGTTTGTCGAAAATAACAGGTTTTGGTGTTAAGGGTTTTTGTAACAAGTTAAGGTATTATTTTTTAAGTTTATAACGAGAATGGGTACTAAGACTAACAGTCGTTAATTTTTTTATTAAATTTTATTAAAATGACTAAATTACCCTTTGAGGGACTACTTTTGTAATTATATATCTCTTTTTTATCCAGGGACCATTTGTGTTATACCTATAACTTAAAAAACCCCAACCCTCGCCCACCCATCCTACCCACTGTCTCTTTCAATAAATCAAACCACCTAGTTGTCGTTCACCACCATCGTCGTTACCAACCATGGTTGTCGCCCCACCACCACTTTGGTCAATGTCTATTTAGACCCCAAAACACCATTAAAACCACCACAGTTGCCAATAACAAAAATGAAAAAAACCCAACACACCAATAACGTTGTTATCCCCCACCACCAATGTTGTTACCCGCTACCACCACCTTGGTCAACACCGTTAAACCACCACTAAATCCATCACTGCCGCACATAAGAAAAACTCCTATCCTAACCTGTTGGGTCATGATAACGCTGGTTCAACCAAAACCACTTCATAGTCATTTTTGGTACTACATTCAAGGGCTTCCGAAGCTGAGCATGAGATCTTCCGAGAGTCTAAAGAACAACAGCTGAAGATATCAGCTGAAGGCAACTGCTGAAGTCATCAGCTGAAGGCAACAGCTGAAGGCAACAGCTGAAGGCAACAGCTGAAGTCAACAGCTGAAGGCAACAGCTAAAGTCAACAGCTGAAGGCAACAGCTGAAGGCAACAGCCGAAGTCAACAGCTGAAGGCAATAGCTAAAGTCAAGAGCTGAAGACAAAGTCTGAGCTTCCGAAGACAAAGTCTGATGAAAGAGCCGAAGACAAAGTCTGAGCTTCCGAAGACAAAGTCTGATGAAAGAGCTGAAGACAAAGTCTAAGCTTCCGAAGACAAAGTCTGATGAAAGAGCTGAAGACAAAGTATGATCTTCCGAAGACAAAGAAGACTCCAAGCCTCGGAAGAAGCATTCTTCCGAAGTATAAGTGGCTTTCGGAAGAAGTTATTCTTCGAAGCATTTTATCCTTCGAAAGACATTGCTATGTCCAGTAGATATAAGTATGGTCCCTGACAGTCCGCTGCAGACCTCTGATACAGCATGGCATCTTCCTAAAGAGCCATGTTGTTGACCATACTTTATTCTACTGTTCACCTTTTTATGACAGTACATGTTACCAACTTTAGTTGGTGACAAAAGGTAAGTCAGGGACATGTCCTGACTACCAACTCTCAGGCAAAATGTCTGAAAGACCTCACCTAGAGTCTTGTAGTATAGATGTAAGGTTAGAGATGTCCAGCTGGTATCAAAGTATATCCGGCTGTAGGTAGTATTATATATATCTTCTCCATGTAACTCATTAGATAAGCGATTTGAGTCCAAGAGTCTTGTAATCCTTTGAGTTGAGAAGCAATATATAAAAGTACCTTGAAAATGTACTTCCTGTGTTAATTTTCTTACTGCTTCTTACTTGTTATATTGTGATCAACTCTTCATAAACTACTTGCTGAGTGTTATTCACAGTGAGTTGAGAGAAAAACCACCCATAATCGATCGTGCAATTGGTATCAGAGCTCCAGGCTCTTGATTGTGAGATCTTACCATCCAAATCAACCTGTTTTTCACTCCTCACTACACACAACTCACTCAAATGGCCGCTCTCTCCAAGGCTGATATGGAAACCGGTACCATGACCAAGTCCCCACTGATCACCCCTGAAGACTTTGACACATGGTGTATCAGAATGGAAGGCTTCATCAAGTGTCAGGATTCAAGGATGTGGGACTCCATTGTCAATGGTCCTTTCATACCAAGCACTACTTCTGCCACTGGTAATCGCATCATTCCAAAAGATGTTGATGATTACTCAGAGGAAGACAGGAAGAGAATAGAGCTAGATCAAAGGGCTATGACTTCTCTCCAAACTGCTCTCCCCAACTCCGTCTACAGAGGCTTCAAGAAGTGCAAGACTGCCAAAGACTTATGGGAAGCTTTGAAGCTGATGTATGAAGGATCCAAGGAAACCCAAGAGAACAAGAAGGATCTCTTGAAGCAGCAGTTTGAGAACTTTACTTTAAGGCTGGTGAGACCTTGACTCAACAATACTTCAGGTATGTTGAGATAGTAGATACTCTGGTGGATATTGGAGTAGCTCTTGAGAATAGAGACATAGTTAGGAAGTTCATGTCTTCCCTTCCTAAACTATGGACACACTACTGTGTTGTTATCAAGAGAACTTCGGACCTTAAGAATCTTACTCTCACAGAGTTGTATGGTATCCTAAGTGCATTCCAGATAGAGATGAACATGCAGAACTCCTCTGGTCACTCCAATAACCAACTGAGTTCAGCCCTTCATGTGGTTGAAAGGGAAATCATAGAACCACAACATCAGTTGCTATGTTACTCTGACAACTCACATAGTGGACCCTACATTACTCTACCTGAGACTCCAAAGTCTCAAAAAGTTCAACACAACTCCTTTCAGGATAGTTGTGCCTTTGTCTCTGGAAGTGGACACTCTGGTGATTTTCAATACTGCTTTGATGATCTTGAGTGCTTCAGTCCAGATGATGTGGAGTATGTAGACATTTCCAACAGATGGCTCTTTTAACTTACAGAGCGAAGAAGTTCTTCAAGAGAACTGGAAGGCAATTCCCTTAAAACCCAGTCAACAGCAAGTTTGGGTTTGATAAGAGCAAAGCAAAGTGTTACAACTGCAACCAACTTGTTCACTTTGCTAGGGAATGCAAGGCTCCCAAGAACAACCCGGGAACCCCACAGGCCTCCACACATCCCACTGCTTCAAAGCATGAAGAGAAGTCAACTGAAACAGCTGCTATTGCTCAAGAAGTTGACTGGAGCTTCATGGTACAGGATGTGACTCCCGCTCAAGCACTCATGGCCGGAACAGATGATGATCAGGTATATGAACATCTTTGTACTACTGCCTGTATTGCTAAAGTTAAACTCTATAAGGATTACATTTCAGAAATCAGATCTGAGGTTGAGTCTTTAAATGTGCTAAAATCTGATTTTAAGAGAGCTGAATCTGACTATCAAAAGAAAATTGAAAGTTAGAGAAAACTGTGTCTCTTTTAAAACATGAAAAGACCAACTATAAGACTCAAATCAAAGATCTGATATCCAAACTATCTGAAGTTCAAGCCCAGTTGGTCACAGCTGAGGCTCAGGCCAGGAAGCAAGCTATTGCTGAGCAAAGCTTCCAAACTATTCTTGCATCAACCTCTCATTCCAAAATGTTTTATCAAAACAAAGAAGGGTTGGGAACCAATGAAATAGCTCCTCCACACTCTTATGAGTCTATTAGACTATCTAGATGTGGTACTGAAGAGCAAGAGGTTCCAACTGCTGACCCTTCTCCATTGGAACTAAAGGATGAATCAAAAATAGTGGCCACCACAGGGGAGAAACAGGAGGATACACTCATCTCCACCTGTGAAGACCAAATCCTAACCACCAAGGTAAGAAGAAGCAGAGCTAAAGCTGCTAGAAGGACTGCCAAGAAGGTTGCAGAGTCCAAGCTTAAGATCGACCCAAAGCAAAAGGGTGTCTTCATTTCTGCCGGATTCCAAGTGGTAGGTACTCCTGATTCAGGAAAGGAGTGTAGTACCAGCACTCCTGCCCTACCAAAGGATCGAAGTTGAAAGGAAAGTTGCTGATGAAGAAAAGAAATCCAAGAAACAACAACCTGCAAGTTCCCAGAAGGCTAGCATTGCATGCATAATGTGTGGTCTGCACAACCACATGGCTAAAGATTGTTACTACAATCCAGCAAGCACACATTATGCAAATAATGCTAGAAAAGAAAGAGTCAGAGAAGGTTTCTCAGTTGGACCACTTCGAACGGTCCAAATGATGAAGAAGGGAAAGTTGGTCTCGGAAGCCAAGTTGCTTTCGGAAGAAACTACTTCTTCCGAAGGGAAAATGGCTTCGGAAGCCAAAGCCTCTAAGGTTCGGAAGAACAAGAAGGCTCCCTTGAAACCATCTCAGAAGAAGACTACTTCGGAAGAAAAGGTGGTGAAGGCTTCTTCCGAAAAGGAAGCTTCGGAAGAAGACCATGCTGCAAAAGCTTCAACAAGCTCATCCTCAAAGATCAACCAAGAGATGGATTGGAAGATCAAGGAAGATGTTGCAGCCCAAACCTCTTCTTCAATGACCTCTATTGAACCCAATGCATAGCTTTTGGTTCAATTATGTCACTATCTTTGGAAGAGCCCAAGACCAGCAAGGCTTGGGCTTCCAAACAAAACTAACCATCTCATCTTATGTGCAGGGACATCCATTTGACAAGAACAACAATGTCTGGATTGTAGATAGTGGATGCTCCAGGCACATGACAGGGAACAGATCTCTCCTTCAACAATTCCAGAACTTTGATGGAGGGCCTGTCCAATTTGGAGGTGAGGCCGGAGGATATATTTCTGGCAGAGGAAGTATATCCAATGGCAGAATAAACATTGACAAAGTTCACTTTGTCAAATAGCTTGAACACAATCTGTTAAGTGTTTCTCAATTCTGTGACCAGAAGCATCAGATGCTTTTCACAGAACATGAGTGCATTATCCTCAAACCAGGGATGACAATTCCTCCGGAATTGGTGCTTCTTAGATGTCCCAGGAAAGGGGATATGTACAAGCTGGATATGAACAATGCTTCTCCTATGGGTGAAGTATCATGCTTTCTTTCCAAAGCTGATAGTGATGAGTCAACACTATGGCATAAACGCATGTGTCATGTGAATTTTAAAACAATGAATAAATTGGCTAAAAATAACTTGGTACATGGTTTGCCTAAAAAGGAATTTTTCTGCAAAGATAACTGTGTTGCATGCCTGAAAGGGAAACAACACAGATCATCTCATAAATCCAAATGTGTTAACTCTATCACTACTCCATTACACTTATTGCACATGGATCTCTTTGGACCCACAAGTATAATGAGCATTGGAAGGAAATCATACTGCCTTGTGATAGTTGATGATTTTACAAGATTCACATGGGTATTCTTTTTAAGAAATAAAGATGAAACTGCTGAAACTTTAAAATCTTTTATTCTTAAAATAGAAAATCAAATTGATCACAAGGTTAAGATCAGTAGAAGTGATTAAGGGACTGAGTTTAAGAACTTTGTTCTTGACTCATTCTGTGACTCAAAAGGGATTGCCAGACAATATAGTGCTCCCAGAACTCCTCAACAAAACGGTGTTGCTGAGAGGAGGAACAGGACACTTATTGAGGCTGCTCGAACCATGTTAGCTGATTCAAAGCTGCCTCTAACATTCTGGGCAGAGGCATTCAGCACTGCATGCTATGTGCAGAACAGGGTTCTTGTAGTTAAGCCCCATGAAAAACCCCTTATGAGCTATGGAACAAGAGGCCACCGTTCATTGGCTTTCTAAGGTCCTTTGGCTGCAGGTGTACCATACTTAACACAAAGGACAACTTAGCAAAGTTTGCTGAGAAGTCGGATGATGCTATCTTTGTTGGATACTCTTCTAGCTCCAAAGCTTATAGAGTATACAACATCAAGAATCAACAATTTGAGGAGTCATCCAATATAGTTGTTAATGAGCATACTCCTTGTGTTAGGGGGAATGGACCTGAGTATATCTTTGATTTAGAATTGTTTCCAAACTATTCTAAACAATCTTGTGAGAATGTTTAGCTGGAACAGGTGCTCAAGGTGATGCTGATGCTGATGCAGATCAACTATTTGAGCTTCCCAGACCTCTTCCAAATTCTCCAAGAGCTGAAAGGCAACAAGCTTCAACCATTCACATCTGATAGTGTAACTATCTCCAGGAATAGTGAAGCTTCAACAAGTGAATCACTTGATCAACCTCAAAGCTCTTCAGGTGATCCACTACAACACCAGGTTGAGGGAAGTAGTATTCTGAAGGAACAGGCAACTGTTAATACTACTTCACAACCAATCATTGATGATGTTTCTCAATCATTCAATCAGTCCTTATTGAATGACTTTGAAACAGCAGTTGGATAGAGTAATCCAGTTCCTGATCAGAATATGTCCAATCTGGACTTATCTCTGCAACTGGAAGTGATTCCTCGCCTTAGGATTCACAACACTCATCCAACTGAGAACATCATAGGGAATGTCTCTGAGGGTGTGAGAACAAGAGGACAAACTCATCATGGGAATGTCTGCTTGTACTCATGCTTCTTGTCTCAGATGGAGCCAAAGAAGGTGGAAGATGCCTTAAAGGATAGTAGTTGGGTTGAATCGATGCAGGAGGAGCTGTTTTAATTCAGAAGACAAAAGGTCTAGAATCTATGCCCACTACCATCTGGTCAAGTACCCATAGGCACTAAATGGGTGTTCAGGAACAAGAAAGATGATAGAGGCTTGATTATCAAGAACAAGGCAAGACTAGTAGTTCAAGGATACACCCAGGAGGAAGGAATTGATTATACTGATGTCTTTGCACCTGTTGCAAGACTTGAGGCAGTTAGGATCTTCCTTGCTTATACTGCATCCAAGAACTTCAC
This sequence comes from Flaveria linearis, assembly GCA_024085815.1. NCBI lineage: Eukaryota > Viridiplantae > Streptophyta > Magnoliopsida > Asterales > Asteraceae > Flaveria > Flaveria linearis. The sequence goes on from CM044014.1 coordinate 28,375,239, forward strand.
AGTCTACCAACTTGATGTCAAGTGTGCTTTTCTATATGGGGATATAGATAGGGAAATCTATGTATGTCAACCTCCAGGATTCGAAGACCCACAGCACCCCAACTATGTGTGCAAACTGGATAAAGCTCTATATGGGCTGCACCAAGCACCTAGGCTATGGTATGAGACCTTGTCTCAGTTTCTCCTGAAGAATGGATACACTAGAGGTACCATTGACAAGACTCTTTTCATCAGAAAGAGTGAAGAAGACATTTTGCTTGTACAAGTCTATGTTGATCACATCATATTGGTTCTTCAACGACCAAATGTGCAAGGACTTTGAAAGCACTATGAAGCAGAAGTTTGAGATGAGTTCTATGGGAAAAATGGACTTTTTCCTTGGAATTCAGGTGAAACAGATGAAGGAAGGGTTCTTCATAAGTCAATCTAAGTATGTCTCAGACATCTTAGATAGATTTGAAATGAAGGATTGTAAACCAGCCAAGACACCCATACCCAGAAACCATAATCTTTACCCTGACCTTGAGGGGGAGGATACTGATCAACATCAGTATAGAGCAATCATTGGTTCTCTGATGTATCTCACTGCTAGTAGACCAGATATCATGTTTGCCACATGCATTTGTGCAAGATATCAGGCTGCTCCAAAGGTGTATCACCTAGCTGCTGCAAAGAGAATCCTCAGATACCTCAAAGGAGCACCTAAACTAGGTCTCTGGTATCCAAGAAATAGTGATTTCAATCTCTATGGATATTCTGACAGTGACTATGGTGGCTGCGACATTGACAAGAAATCAACATCAGGAGGATGTCAATTTCTTGGTGGAAGGATTATCTCATGGCAATGCAAGAAACAATCCTGTGTCTCTACATCAACTGCTGAAGCTGAATACATTGCTGCTGCTAGCTGCTGTGCTCAACTGCTATGGATTCAAAATCAGATGTTAGACTATGGATTCAACTTCATGACTACTCCTATCCATATTGACAACAATAGTGCTATCTCCATTACTGAGAATCCGGTGAAGCACTCCAAGACAAAGCACATTGATATCAGGTATCATTTCATTAGAGATATTCATGAGAAACATCTGATCAAGTTAATCAAAGTTGACTCAAATGAATAATATGCTGATTTGTTCGCAAAGGCATTTGATGAACAAAGATTCAAGTATCTCATATCAGCTATTGGGATGATAAATATTGATTAACTACCTCTTTTGAAAAAGCTTTTAAATGTGTAATGTCTTGTGTCAATACAATTTAAGCCCTGTTACAAAAGACCTTTAAATTATTCTAAGTGTAAATTCCTTCCGAAGAGGAGTTGACCCTCGGAAGATATTCTTGAATATCTTCCGAAGCCAAAATTCCTCAATGGAAATTGTCTTCTCGGAAGAGTTTTTGGTCTCGGAAGAAGCGATTGATTTTACATCAGATCTACTTCCGAAGCTTATAAAACTCTCCATTCGGAAAGATAACTTTACCTTCGGAAGCAATGCCTTGCTTCGGAAGAGAAATTGACTTCGGAAGATAATTACCTTCGGAAATGTTTTACATTCGGAAGTAAAGATTTTTATATGTAACGGATATCTTTTGGGCCCCACTCTGTAAAAAGTAAAGATTTTGTTCATGATGGTCAGATTATTTAAAATTATCCTTGCCGCCACTATCATTTCTCCGCCGTAAACCACCATACCACCCACAGTAACCCCAAACAGTTACCCTATTACCGCCACTACCACAATTCATCCCCTTTTAAATAATCTTGACTGATCAATTTCATCTTCTTTTACCAATTTACTGCCCTAACTGTTCCTTCACTGTCAAACCAGCAATTTCACCCACATTCAAGCTTACCTTCTCTTCAATGGCACTAAACCCTCATCACAACCAAGTCGCATTACTTGATTCGTCAAGAGATGCCGATTCACCTAAATCATCACCTTTCTTACCGAATCCACATACCTCACTGCACTAACAGTTAACCCCACCGTATACTCCAACCATATGTCCGAATTCTGGAGCAACGGTCAAACTGCAGTTCTGAATAGGGTTCGAGTCCTGAGAACCCGCATTTGTGGCCAAGAGTTGGTCATCACTGAACAGCTCATCAGGGAGCATCTCGAGCTCCATGATGATGGGGCTCCTACTGAGTTCCCCAAAGAAGACTTGGAAGGCACCTATATCCTCATGGGATATGGAGGGGATGTAAGCAGGTCTACCGTCTACAAGTTTTACTTCTCTTACCATTGGAAGTTCCTGCTACACATTATCCTGCACTGCCTCTCCAACAAATCAGGGGGTTGGGATCAAATCCCATATGAACTAGGATGCCTAGTTCATGGGTTGGTGAGAGGTCTCCGATTCAACTACTCACGATTTGTGTTGACCAACCTTATCAGCAATCTGAGCAGGGATACATTCTTCATGTATCCCAGATTTATTCAACACTTAATCAACTGTGAGCTGGAACCGAGCAAGCTTGTCTGCGCAGCTGCTCTTACTGTTCCACAAGTAAGGCCTACCATCTTCAAAATACTGAAGAAGGTTTCCATCAACTTCACTAGAAGGTACACTCCATTACCTCCAGAGATGACTGAGCGCATAGCTCCTGGTGACATCCCTGTTATCCCCACAGGTGATGAACCCACACCAGCAACCTCCACCACAATGCCAAATCTTCTTTACCCATCAAAGTTACATACCAGAGACGACCCAAACGAACCCTTGTTCAATCTACTCTGATTGAACAAGCTCCTTCAGTTCAAACCAAAAGGGCTAGAGTGGAATCATGGGCTCCCACTCAGTCCGAGGTCACACCATCCTTCACATTCGACCTCAATGTGGGTTTTGAGCCTCCTCAGTCTCAAACCCAAGAGCCCGAACCCCAAGCCCTAAGCCCACAGGGTGAGTCTCTACACTCCCCTGTGCAGCCTTCTAGGGACAACCCCACCATAGGCTCAATGCCTGTAGACATTGATCTAGGTCCCGGGTCAGTAGGTTTAACTTCCCTATCTTTCACTGACCTTTTACTCCGTACTGATGAAGAGATTACATCTCTCCATGGCCATGAAGTTGATCTACAACACCCTCTGAAAGATCAACAGAGCCAATAGAGATCCCTTGTCTCTAGCCCCCATCAGCAGCCAATTACTGAGGTGAGTCCCACTGATGTGGAGGGGACTCATGTAGGCTCAGCTGCCACTACTCAGAGTCTCCCATTGAGCTCTCAGGACAGTGGTAACATCATTAGGACTGAGTCTACGGCAACTTTGCCCATTGACATCTCTGAAAGAGATGACTCTGAGCAAAGGTATCCAGGGTGCCAAGAAGCCACATTGGTGGTGAGACTGAGCATACTAGGTATGTTATCTCATCTCCCCATGATTCTTCTCATGAAGAGAGGGAATATGCAACATGATTCACTTCAGTACTTGCTTTCTAAGGTCTATAAGGAAACACAGGTGAGATCTTAGAATCAAGGACTGCCACTCACAGTAACTTGAGATTAACAACCTCAAGGCTAAACTAGCTGAGAAACAGACGGAGAGGTCTAGCTGAGGCATGTACCTATTCAGGTCTCAATGACTTCTTCCTCTAGCTCATCTAGCTCTCAAGATGATGCTACCAAAAAGGGGGAGAAAGTTCAGAGACAAACACTTGAGGAACCACAGACCCAATCCCTTACTTCCCAACTCATCATACTACCTGAGTCATCTCAATCTTTTCTAGAGATTGACTCAAAGATGCTTCAAGATCTCTACAGACTTTTCACAAAGTTTGTATTGAGATCATCCCTAGAATAGCCCAGCCCCGACACCACACTTATATATTTTGGGGCTGAGGAGCTTCAAAGACTGACTGCACCTTCTACCACTGTGGAAGAAGTTGGTCAACCTAAGGTCCACATGGAACCTGAGATTAGCTTCGAAGGGGAAATGGGGACTGATGGCCCAGCAACTGAAACAGATGGGACAGAAATTGTAGCAGTCTCATCTTCCGAAGCTCAAGCTGAAGCTTCCGAAGCTGACATTGAAGCCTCGGAAGAACAAGAAAAGTCTTCCGAGGCCGAAATAGAAGCTGCGGAAGGCTTATTTCAGATGTCCGAGGAACTGACCATCACAGATGTTATTGCTGAAATAGCATCTGAGGTGAGCAGGGAGGACATTTCTGATATTCCTCCAACCCAAACACCAGCTGAACTTCTCTCTTAATCACAACCCTTTATCCAAGAACCACCACAGTCAAGCACTGCCAAAGACAAAGGAAAAAGAAAATTGACTGCGGAAGAGCTTCAGGAGGAGGAGAAAATTAAGAAGCTCAAAAGGAAAGGTAGGTTTCCTACTGAGAAACTGCTAGCTGCTAGTTCTAAAGCAGCTGCAGCCAATCAGGAAGAAATCAACCAAAAGAGAAGGACATCACTCATTGACCAACTCATCAGCTTAGGAGCTGCCAATGAGGAGATACTCCTGCTACCACTAGAGGAGTTGGTGACTTTGGAGAGGTCAACCAGGCTAAAACAAGAAGAAGAAGCCAGGTTAGCCTTGAGAGGGATGAAAAAAAGAGCGAAGGGAGGCACCCTGAAGCTGAGAGAGGATAGGATCAAATTCCTACTCTCAAGAGGCTTCAGTCTTCCTGAACTGTCTCCACATGATGATGACATGATCCTACTGCTCCACAACAAAGAGCAGGATCAAATGGAGAAGGAAAGGAAGAAGGCTGCTAGGGAGAAGTTGAGGGAGAAGAAGAGGAGGGAAGAAGAGAAGGGGGTCACTGCCACCAAGAAGTCCAACGACAAAGCCTGGATGAAAGACTATCTCCGGGCCCATGGCTTCTCTGGTAGGCAGGTGGGACCTATGTCCGAAAGGACACTCCAGCGGATAGTCAGTGAAATAAAAGCTGACATCCGTTTGGGGAAAAGGAAGGAGATGTACAGGAGGGTACAAGGAATGGTGTTCACCCCAGCCACTCAACCACAGCCAACCACTAAACCACAACCCACACTAGAAAAACCAATCCCATTTCCCATTAAAACCGAACCCACTGATGAAACCTTCACCTCTGAACCCACAACACTATCCACAACACTACCCACAACTACCACATCACCTCAACCACCCAAACTACCCATCCTAAAACCTAAAACACAACCCAAAACCACTAAACCTAAGTCTACCCAACAAAAACCAAGACCATCCCCTCAGCCTCCTCAACATCTCTCCTTTGAGGAAATAAAGGAGTTCAAGACAAGGCTCATCAACTGCACCACCTTGAGCAGCATCTCCTATGAGGGAGACCTTATCAACATCACCTATGTTGATAACTCTTCAAGCTCCCTCACCCTAGGACAATTTCTTGAGTTGCCTAGAGACACCTTGGGCCAGGCTGCAAGACTTTTTGGTCTCAACTCCGATACCCTCAATGCTGAGGAGAGAGACTAAGAAGGAGACCGGTGACTCTACTGGATACAAGATAAGAGGACAGGATTTCTAGTCAATCTCCTGGACCTAGGAATGCTATAATCCAGTGGAGGTTCGATGAACCTTCTCACAACTTTGTTGTGGAAAGGAAGAATGGTGAAACCAACAGGCTCAATGCCACTTCTCTTTTGCATCTTAGTAGATTTGACCTTGCTGAGCTTGCAGAGAAGCCATTCTCCAATCCCTTCAACTCTGAGACTACTGCACACATCAGAAATCATATCAGCGGTCTCCACTTGGCCGAACAAAGTAGAAGAGCCAAGATTGAAGTTGAGTTGAAGCTGAAAAGAGTGGAAGACAAGGAAAGACCAACCACCAAAGGCACAGCCTTTCTACAGATGGTGGAAGGTCCTGAATTGGAAACAATAGTTAGATGGGAATATGACTATAGTTCCCATCAACTAAATCTTTTCAGAGGGCCACAACAAAGGGTACACATAATCCAAGGAGACAGAGTGGAGGTTTTGTCTACCAAGGATCTGTACAAGATTCTCAGCACCATATCAGGAAAGAATGAAGACACTGATAAACACTTACTTACCATGGGGCTGAGAGCTTTGAGAAGAAGAGGGAAGTGAAGTTTTGGTAGCATCAGCCTAGGGGGAGTTTGTTGGGTCATATAAGGCTGGTGCAACCAAAACCACTTCATATTCATTTTTGGTACTACATTCAAGGGCTTCTGAAGCTGAGCATGAGATCTTCCGAGAGTCTGAAGAACAACAGCTAAAGATATCAGCTGAAGGCAACAGCTGAAGTCATCAGCTGAATGCAACAGCTGAAGGCAACAGCTGAAGTCAACAGCTGAAGGCAACAGCTGAAGTCAACAGCTGAAGGCAACAGCTGAAGGCAACAGCTGAAGTCAACAGCTGAAGGCAACAGCTGAAGTCAAGAGCTGAAGATAAAGTCTGAGCTTCCGAAGACAAAGTCTGATGAAAGAGCTGAAGACAAAGTCTGAGCTTCCAAAGACAAAGTCTGATGAAAGAGCTGAAGACAAAGTCTGAGCTTCCGAAGACAAAGTCTGATGAAAGAGCTGAAGACAAAGTCTGAGCTTCCGAAGACAAAGAAGACTCCAAGCCTCGGAAGAAGCAGTCTTCCGAAGTATAAGTGGCTTCGGAAGAAGTTATTCTTCCGAAGCATTTTATCCTTCGGAAGACATTGCTATGTCCAGTAGATATAAGTATGGTCCCTGACAGTCCACTGCAGACCTCTGATACAGCATGGCATCTTCCTAAAGAGCCATGTTGTTGACCATACTTTATTCTACTATTCACCTTTTTATGATAGTACATGTTACCAACTTTAGTTGGTGACAAAAGGTAAGTCAGGGACATGTCCTGACTACCAACTCTCAGGCAAAATGTCTGAAAGACCTCACCTAGAGTCTTGTAGTATAGATGTAAGGTTAGAGGTGTCCGGCTGATATCAAAGTATATCCGGCTGTAGGTAGTATTATATATATCTTCTCCATGTAACTCATTAGATAAGCGATTTGAGTCCAAGAGTCTTGTAATCCTTTGAGTTGAGAAGCAATATATAAAAGTACCTTGAAAATTTACTTCCTGTGTTAATTTTCTTACTGCTTCTTACTTGTTATATTGTGATCAACTCTTCATAGACTACTTGCTGAGTGTTATTCACAGTGAGTTGAGAGAAAAACCACCCATAATCGATCCTGCATAACCGTTGTTGCCTCCCTCCCACTCCCATTCAATTCACCACCACCACTAAATCCACCGACACCATCACCTTGCTTGACACTCTTCTCCGACCACACCAATCCGACTACACCACCACAACTAGATCCAAACATAAGGTTCATCCCACCTTCATGTTTTCTCAAAACCCTAATTAAGAATTACCTATTTATGGATTCTTGATTTAGGGCTTGTTGGCTATAATAGTGGTTCAATAGAGATGAAGTCATGGTGGATGGTGCAATAGTGATGATGAAATGAGGATGATGATGGTGAGATTGTTATGATGATATGATGATGAAAACAGTGTTGAAAGTGTTGTTGTTTCATTTAAAGAGAAGGTGGTGGTTGTGAAGATGTTATGATGGGGTGGTGGCCGACCATAAGCCACGCGATGGTGATCTGGGGTGGTGGTCGTGCGGTAGTGGCCTAGGGTTGCGGCAGACGATGATGACCTACAGTGGGGGTGAAATTATTATGCATGTGAAGTAACTTAAAGTGTTACCATACATACACTGTGTGTATATATATATATTAAATTACATAAACACTCCTTTATATATATTAAATGACACAAAGACTTCTTTAACTTACATTAGTAGTCTTTATAATCTGAAAAAACATAAATGTCTTTAGATTTAACAGAAAAGTTAATGTTTGTTAGTGTTATGCCTTAGCTCGTTACAATATGTAAACACAATATCTCAACCTGTTACAAAAAACCCTTAATATTAAAATCTGTTATTTTCAACAAACCACAGAGACCATTTGCGTAGTTAATTCTTAAGATTAATTCTTACACCTTTTAGTTTTAAAATCTTTTTTATTTGAACAATTTCCAAATAATATATATAAAAGTAAGGAAATAAAAGAATAAATATTGAATTTCCTTTAAAATTAAACGCAAAATAGTTTCCACAAATCTCTCTATTCAGAAAAGACAATAAAACTATTACCACTTGTTAGATTTTTAGTTACACTTCGTATTGTTGATTCGATAACCAATTTCCTAACCTTTGAGGTTAAATTATGTTTCCTAATTTTTTAGAATTTTATGCTTGATAAAAAATTCTAAATCGAATAATTCTACTTTTAAAAAAATTCTAAATCGAATAATTCTAAATCGAATAATTTTATCATACGATATTTAATATAAGATATGATTGAAATTACGCATTAGTAACGATTATAAGTAATAAAAATAATGATATCTACTTTTAAACTTTTGTACTAAGTTTTTTTTGTTTCTTCCAAAAACAAATTAAATATATTTTGTTTCAAAACAAACCCTTTAAAACAATATGTTGTTTTTAAAATTTTCATATTATAACTACCAAGTTCAATTACTTTTGGTTTATAAAATTTTACTTTTTATAAACATCAATTTAAATTTTTTAATTATTTTTAAAAAGGTTTGATTTCTTGGAAATATTTCTTGTTTTATAAAAATTTATTTCTCTAAAATTACGTTAATAAAAAGATCTTTTTCTAATTTATTTAAAAACTTTTTTAGTATAAAGAATTAAATGATATTATAAACATTTAATGTAATTATTAATATGGGTGAGAAACATAAAAAATTATTGAGGCGGAATATGATTTTGTAACGTGTCATTCCTAGTTTACTATTTTGTATCGTGTCATTCCTAGTTTACTATTGAGGAGGAATATGATTTTGTAAATTACTATTTGCCGCCGATAGTGATTGTAGTTTTTCCAATTAGTTTACTATTTTATTAAAATAGAAAAATATTGTTATAACCCATTTAATTTTTCACTAATTAGATTCCAATAGCTTTCATTCGTTAACATTGGAAAAACTAAACGTGTGACTTTGTTTTAATTTTCTTCTCGACGTATTGGTATAAATTTTGTCAAAACTAGCGTTGTTTTCAAGTAGTTTATTTTCATTACCATAGACTATATCAAGTGCTATTAATGTATTGGCACCACGATGAACATACCTAATCCGGACCACAGAACATCGCAACTATTATCGTTATTATTAGAACATTCACCGGTATCTATTTTTATGATTTTAGATTAATATAAAACACGCTTTTTTGTTACGTAGTACCAACTATCCATTGTAGTGTCATTGTTACCAGTGTAGCAAGGGCATGTGCATAAAAGAACATAACCAGTCCAGTTTCAATATTATGTTTGTGTTTTTGTTCAACATGCCCATTTTGTTGAGAAGTGTAGGGACATGATAAACGATGACGAATGCGATGTTCAAGGAATAAATCCTTGGCATGATGATTTGTAGACTCCGCTCCTTTGTCACATTGAAATGTATCAACTTTGCATGAAAACTGGTGAACAAAATATTTAAAAAAAGTACTTTTAACAGATTAAAAAATTATGATTTTGAATTTAATGGTTGAAACCAAGAAAGAGCGAGAAATTGTCAATAAAGATCACACAATAAAGAAAACTATTGGTTGAGGCAATAGAAGCAGGTCCCCATAAATCATAATGTATAAGATTCAAAACTTGTAAAGATCTCCTAGTATTGTGCTAAAAAGGTAAATGATGAGTTTTGGACATTTGACTTGAAGAACAAATACCATATTTGGGTAACAAGGATGTAATAGATAAGTGTACGTCACAACTTATTAAAAAGTTAAATAATATCAAATGATACGTGCTCGATGTAATCATGCCACTTTTCATTAGAAACATGTAAATGAGGAGAAGTAACAAATCATAAATGTCCTATGTCCTTGCTCAAGTTTGTAAAGTCCATTGCTACACTTTCCCTTTGCTAGCACCGCAAATGTTTTTCTGTCCTGGATTTTAAAGAAATGATTAGAAACTAACATGTTAATGGGACTATCCTTGTAAGGCAATAACATCAAGCAAAGGTAAATAAGATGGGATAGATTATTTTCCGATCCTTTTAACAGGAAGGGTGTTACCTTAGGATACAAAAAAAAAGACACTGATCGGGAGTTGTTACAATGTTGTTAAATGTTCCACAGGCGTGTGGTCACGAATTGGGAATGGCCGTGAGTGGCAAGGTTCCTTAAATAGAAACATAAATCGGTAGCAATAGAGATGAGAGTGACACATTGATGCGTTAGAGGTTTTTGTGAGGTTTCAATCTTTCTTTACTTCTTTTTACTATAACCCTACCCATAAAGTTTTATTAAGTTAGGACCAATAAATATTAATTGAGTTTTAAAACAAGTCTTTTAAAACTAAATTTAATGAATCATTAAAATAGACGTAAAACAAAATAAATTAGTTGAATACTTTTGACTACAATGATATGACAAAAAATACTGAAATCAATAAATCATAGCAAACATTAGATCTTCAAATATGTAAATATATGATAAAAGAGCTACTTTCATTGGATCCTACCTACTATAACGTTGTTTTAATTCAAAGAAAATATTATTAAACATTTTAATAGGTGATAAACAAAATTTTGTTTTTAAAATTCTGTAAAAACAGAAACAAAATATTAATCTAATTATCTAAATAATTAAATTGATTAAAATAATAAACTAGTACGGTCATACAATATAAATATTTAATGTGTTTAGACGGAGAAAAAAGTTAAAGAAAGCAAAGGAAAATGTGATGATACAATCTTAGTTACTCATTTATTATATCATATAGATAAGATGTAGATTTTATCATTTAGCTGTAAGATATATTATATGAGTAGGGTTATAGTAAAAATATATTTAATTTAAAAAGTTTAATAAGGATTTTGGATTGTACACGTGTCATTTTAAAAAGGAGTGCATTTTGTGTATTGTATCAAATATATCAACTAATAGTGTCATTCGTTCACATTGTCATATATTTTACATTATTTGTTATATGTATTTATCATTGTATTTTACATTTTAGATCATTTTGTATTATTATTGTTATTTTTTCACATATTATATAAACTTATTATCTGTAATTATGTTTTATAATAAAAATACATAATAATATACTTTCACTAGTACATTTATCAAAACTCATAGTATTAAGAATGACATAATATGTTATTTTTATCATTATTTTTTATACATTATATAAATTTATTGTTATATATCATTATGTGTTATAATTATAAGTACATAATAATATTATTTCACCAATGTATTTTTAAAACTCATAATGTTTAAGATTATATAATAATAATATTTTGCCATTATTTTAATGTATTAGATTAATTAGTTGTTAATTTATTATTATGTTTTACATATTAGAAATACACAACAATGTTATTCAATCGTTATACCTTTTAAGATTCATCATTTTATAAGATAAACACAATAGTATTTAGAAAAAACACAATAATAACAAAAAAAATACAATGAATTCCATTAAAATACACAATGATGAGATATGAGCTTAAAAACATAAAAGAAAATTAATAAAATATTATATAACAATACTTTACTAGTTTTAAAGATAAAAAAATGAGAGAATTTTTAAAAATTAAACAAAAGTGGCTATTATTAAAATACCCATCTAACAAATTTTTTATACAAATTGATATCAATCATTGATTAAAGAAATAAATGGTTAAACTTACTTATTCCACTTTTTAGTTGTAGAGTGCTTTTTATTTGAACATTCTCATATTATATAACAAATCAAGTTGTTAAGTTGTATGCGGTAACAACCAATGGACGTATTTGATGCACTTTAAACCCACCAATATTGTAACGATACATCAAATCAAGTAATTAAGTTGTATGTAGCACAACCAATAGAAGTATTTGATATAGTTAATCCATCGTACTACAATAAACCAACTAATCAATTATAAAATTTGATAATTTAATACGTTAGAAACTACCAAAAATTACCAAAGAAGTTTAAATCTTAGAGCATTAACAACCAGTTTCGTAAATATATGTGAGTATATTTCCTATATTATATAATATGGTTATAAGTAGTTGTGAGTAAAAGATATGAGAAATTTACTGTTCAATCTGTATTTTAAGAAACATTATTCAAAACCCTATAATGTTTTTAAATATATTTTAAGTGGTTATTAGTGAATGATAGAGAAAAAGTAATAATAAGGTTAAAAATAAGTGAGAAAAATAGTAATTTTTAATTTAATTATATGGATAAAAATGAGTAATGAGTTATGAATGCTCTTATATGTAAAACTGGTAAATGCTTTAATCACTCTAATTTAAATTTATTTTTATAGTCAATATTCTAAGATTTGTATATTAAATATATTATTATGCTATAAAAATGTCAATTGCCAACTTGTCATGAATCAAAATAGAATTAAGCTGGTGGACGACCGATTTGTGGGGTCATATTTTATAAATAGTTGGATCCATGTGATCTCTCGTTGTTACAGTTAATTACTCTTTCCATTATATTACATATAGAATTTATAATTTCTTGTAAGCTACAAATTAGTACTTTCACCAAGGTCAATTCGTCATAAATCGGTTGGTGAAGGTGATTATCAACAAGCTTGCAGCTAGTTACTGTTTAAAATAAGCTTATTCATAAATAATTAAGTCGAGCCCGAGCTACAATCAACTCGACTGTTGACTCGCTCGTTCGTTGGCTCGTTAAGTCGTTCGTTGGCTCGTTAAGTCGTTCGTTGGCTCTAAATTAGTAAAAAAAATGTGTCATAATATTTATATAGAGTATAAGCACATGTTAAACCTAAATATAAAAATATAAAAGACGATCATAGCTTACGAAAATATCAATATTGTGTTATTGTCTTAATGAGTTAATATAAAAAATATTATATATTGTTTATATATATATATATAAATATGTGTGCAAAAGTTATTATATTTTTAATTAAACAAGCTGGCTTGCAACCAGGCTCCGCTCGTCTCGTCTCTTCTCGTTATTAAACGAGCTGAATCTGAGCCCACATTTTAAGCTTGTTAAGATAACTGAATCGAGTCGACTTGCTTGGCTCGGCTTATTTACAACCCAAATTACAAATGTGTTATGGTAATGTTGCTAGGACCGAGGGATTTACCGTGGGTTACAACAAAAAATGTCTCACCGATAGAAATTTTCAATCGGTATTCATATTATTAATAAGATTAAAAATTATTATTTTTTTCAAAATTATATTTTTTATATTTTATCTTTTTTTTAATTGTTCAAGAGAGTGTAAAAGTTAGGTAATTACCGGTGGTATGCAATATTTAAAGTCAATCACAAGTTTTAATATTATTTAATAATTAACGGATGTTAAAAATGAATAAAATGTCAAAAACACTGCACAGAAGATTTCGTAGCAAATAACCATTTTGCTACATACAAGCTATAACTCCTGTTGATATGAATCATGTTTGCTATGGTTTAGCTAAGAAAGAGGCGTCACTATTTGAGTGTAAATTTGGCTATGGTTTTTTCTACAGTTATAGTTTACAACAAAATATATGTAGTTAAACCGTAAGAGTATGCATAGCTAATCCTTAGCAAAGTTCAACAAAAATTTTTATAACAAAATTTTATAACTAATACCCGTTCATGTTGTTGTTGATAATTTTTTTTCTAAGTAACATTAATAATGTAATTAAATATATGTACAAGTTAATGAGATATGTTCTTAAGTTTCTTGGACATGATGTATAAATGTGTTACTGGAATATTGAAATATTCAAGACTATAATAAGACACACGAAGCAAGGCCTCCATGGGCTCAAAGACCACTTCGATCGGGGCAACGATTTATCCTATAATTTATAGAAAATGATAGAAATATATAGCTAAAAAACATTATAAATCAAAGAGATATATTTTGTGTATATATTTTTATTTAACTTCAAGATTGAATATTTTAATGCAAATTGTCACTTAATCTTCAAAAGCATGTTATTAGTTAAGTAAATAGTTGCTAGAAAGGTAGTAATTAATTATTGATTAACTACTTGAATAGGCATCAACAAATCAAAAGATAATTATAAGAAATCAAAAGATAAAGATAAGCCAGTTGAACATTGCATAAAGATGTTTGCCATATGACCAACATTGCAAAGAACTAGCAAGATTTGTACATAAGCTAATCATAAACACATATAATGATCAAATTAACATAAGTAATTTCACAAAAGTAAATAACTTTCAAAGGCATATATAATATTTTATATATATGTGTGTGTGTTTTCATATTTTACTTATATTTTATCTGTCAACAATTTTTTAAAATTTAAAGTACTGAGTCTCAAAGTTCAAGATTTCTTGTGCAATTCTTTAACACTTGATTGCAGGTACTGGTCAGCATAAAAGATTGAAAAAACATTGAAATCATCATACTTTTTAGATCTTTAAACAATATAAACATATAGTTTAATCAACTAACAATTCTAAAAAAGACACACATGCATATATTCTATTATAATATTATTTTGAGCAAAAAGTTAAAAAGATTTGTTGTAATTTAATAAAAATAAAAAAAACTTTTAAGATAACATTTTTTTACTATGGAAGTGTAACATAAAAAATGTTAATGTTTGAGAACGAACTTGTCCTTAATGTTCTTTTCTCTTTTAATTTATATTTATGTAAGCATGAATTTCATATATATCTTTATTAACTTAGGAATATCGTAAATATCCAACGTAAAATTAAATGTTCTTCACTTTCAATTTCATATTTGCTTAGTAACCTTAAGTTTTCATGTTTATTTCAACCATATATTTTCTAGAACCTAATAAAATGTTAGGCCGATCTAGCTCAAGCATAATAATTACAGGACGTGCAAGTAAACGAAAAGTTAAATTTTATAGAACGCTAAAGATTTTTATTCTTAAGACCTGAAAATTAAAAAAAAGATATTCCACTAGTATTGATCCAGTTGTAAGGTCAATAAGAAATAGAGTAGACTTGGAAAAAAATTGAAACATGAAAGCCAAATATTTGGATAACCTCCAAATATTAAGGACAAAATTCTTTTAAAGGGGGAACGTAGCATCCCAAGCGTTCGGGTCAGATGTAATAGTTAAAATACAAAAAATATGATCTTCGCATATTATATATTGTTAAATAAATAAAATGATTGTTTGAAATTTGAAGTTTTTAAATGAATTTTTAGTGTTATAAGAGACCATTTGAATATAATAATAATAATAATATATTATATTTAAACATACTATATTTTTTACGAAATTTAGGTTGACTTGTAAAGAAACGTAAGCTCGTCCCAACGAGATATTTAAAATTTTATAAGACGTTATATTTTAAAAGTTATAAGAGCAAAATAAAGTAAGAAACTGAATTAGTTATATAAGTAATCAAGCAGGTAGGCTAGCTTTACATTCCACAAGGATTTGAGCTGCTTGGCTTCTTTCTTTATACAAAACCATTTAGGGTGATTTTAAAGTATAAGTTTTTTAATAACTTTGAACTAGAGTAGACAATTTTACTTACTTCATTGATTGAGGTGAGTTTTCCAAACTGTTTTTTAAAACAAGATATGATATTTTGATAATTGGTAATAATAATAGAATTGACTATTAATAACATTTTGATATGTGACAATGCTTGATAGGATACTTGAGGGTTGCTTGTATGATTCTTTTTTACCCAGTCAATTTTGTATACATAGCCATATTATGTGAATTTATATTGTGCTTACTATGTTCTTATCCGTCTACCATGACTGTATTTGTTTGATGTAATAGTCGATAGATAATGTATTTTGAATAATGATATGTTTATGAACTCACCAATTTTAAGCTGAGTTCTAATGTTTATTTTTATGGACATATATCTTAGGTGTCAAGTGATTACATGGATTAGAGAAAACGGGCTAGTTTATGAGAAGATAAAGGTCAAAGAGTGCTATTGAAGACTTGGATCTCTAGTAGAGTTAAAACTAAGTAATATTTGTGTAATATGATATAAGTATAATATGCAATGACGTATAATTATAGTTAGACTTTCACTATATTTTATATATTCGATGCGTAACTTCCTAGGGTGTGTCTTTGGAGGTGGGTGTTACAAGTTAGTATCAAAGTTGTAGTTTAAGTGAACTAGGTACAAGGATAGTATTTAGAATTAAACTAAGGAAGCTGCTTTAAGATAAACTGATTGATTGCATAGGTACTGGGTAATAGGTTTTGGTGAACCATGAAGGATAATGGCTAGAACATTGTAGTGTAATAGATAAGTCATGACACCTGATCACTGTTATTTCATGTCTATCAGTAATATTATGTTCTGCATCATAATCCATCATATGAATCCTAATTCCTTACTCCCTTATGTAGGCGTTGAATATGATGAAAGGAGGAAGTTCTCGAGGTAGGGGTTGTGGTAGATCGCCTAGTAGTAGAAGGCAAGTTATTCCATATGTGAACAACGATCATGATAATCTTCATACTATTGAACTTGAGATGCGACAATTTGCTAGACCACAATTCCATGCAACTCTAACTATTATAATTAGAGATATTTTGCCAACTATTATAGTTGGTCATAAACGTCACCTCGGACTATGTAAACAATGGTGATAATAGGCAGAATGAGCAAATTAATAACACAAATAACCACGGAGATGCTTACATGGAAGTTGAACCTAAGCAGGTCTGTTTTTACAAAGTTATCAAGGGATGTGAACCTCAATGAAAAATTTTCAAAAAATCCATGAGATGGAAGATGTAATTGAGATTAATGAATGCAAACCCACACAGGCTGTCATGCATGCGACTCACTTATTCAAGTCTGAGGTATTGTTTTGGTAGGACAATGTCAAATGGGCTAAAGGACCTGGATTTGTCACTACTTTGACATGGAATGAATAAAGGAGCTTGTTATGAAAAAAATTTGTCAAGAAGTTAAAATGGACAAAACTAAAAGAGAAATATTTAAAACTAGAGGCCAAACCATGACACATCATTAGTACATAACAAAATTTGACAAAATGGCTCAGATGCTTCCTAAAAACGTAACATCTGGAGTAAAGCAGGTAAAAAGTACGTGTAGGGGTTAACCCCTCATATTCGATAGTTAGTCAAGATGTCTTCTCGTAAAACCTATGAATTGGCAATCACACTAGGTGTCATTGAATATGAAGAAGAAGACATAATTATAGATTACAACAAAAGAAAGATAAATAAGGAGAAAACCATATGCTAAAAAGATATACAAAGATTACATAAAGTGAAGGTACAAACAGACAATGGAGGAACGATAAGAACAAGTCTTGGAAAAGTTTCAATATTCCAAATGTCTCAAATGTCTTAGTGTGATCATTCACGAAAGAAATGCCTAAAAATTAGATGCTTTAACTGTTCGAGTATGGTATTTTCAAAGTGATTGCAAGAACCCTCCATAACCACAACATGAAGAGAATCAAAACAAGGCTAATGGCCGATTGTATGTGTGAAAAGAAGCTAGAGAGATTATAAGGGCACGTTTCTCATTAAAATATATATACTAGAGTATTATTTGACATTGGGCTAATAGATGTTTTAATTCAACTGCCTTAGTACCTTACTTAAATTTAATACCATAAACTCTATAATGTGGATATGCAGTGAAACTACTATTATTTGACATTGGGCTAATAGATGTTTTAATTCAACTGCCTTAGTACCTTACTTAAATTTAATACCATAAACTCTATAATGTGGATATGTAGTGAAACTACTAATGGTGAGCAAGATAGGATAACTTAGATCATTAGAGATTATGCTATCATTCTACTTAACAATTCCCTATAAAGCTAATGCCAACCACTCTGAGTGGATATGACATTGTTCTTGGGATGGATTGGATAAATAAGCATTGTGCTCACCTCGACTGTGAACATAATACGATGGTGATACACAAGCTAGACGGGAAATTATGTAAATCCTAAGACCGAAATTATCTTGGCAGTGAAAGAATTGAAATGTCATAAAAAAGGATGCATTGCATTCCTCGTGTGTGCGATAGATGCTAAGAAGGAGAGACCAAATCAATGAAATCCCAGTAGTGTGCGACCTCCTAGACGTGTTTCTAAAAAATCTATAAGGACATCCATTTGATCTCCAGATTGAATTCTTGTATTTATTTAATATCTGGTGCTAAACCAGTGGCGAAGGCTCTCTACCGACCACCCTTCATAAATGAAAGAACTTATGAAGCAGATTGATGTACTATTTGACATATGGTTTATAAAACCGAGTTCTTCAAATTGGGGAGCGCATGTACTCTTTGTTAAAAGGAAAGATGGTCAATGTGTATGTGCATTAATTATCATGAAGTGAACAAGTTAACTATCAATTAAAAGTTATTGGATCAAGAAGAAGGCTGGTGCAACCAAAACCAAATCACTTGTTCTATTTTGGTACATCTAACAAAGGCTTCCGAAGCTAAGTATGGAGCTTCCGAAGAAAACAGAGTTCTTCCGAAGATAAAGTATAAGCTGAACTTCCGAAGACAAACTTTGCTTCCAAAGACAAAGTGTCTACTAGAGAAGTTCAAGACTTAGAAGAAAAGATCAGAAGAGAACTTCCGAAGAAGAAATCCTCAAAGCCTCGGAAGAAGTAGTGTCTTCCGAAGAATAGGTGGCTTCGGAAGAAATTGTTCTTATGAAGCCAACTAACCTTCGGAAGACAGTACTATGAACCAGTGGACATAAGTATGGTCCTCCTGACAGTCCGCTGCAAACCTTTTATATACTGCATGGTATTTTCTCAAAAGCCATGTAGTTGACCATACTTTATTCCACTGTTCACCTTTATTAGTTAGTACAGTTACTATCTTTTGTTAGTAATAAAAGGTAAGTCATGGACATGTCATGACTACCATATCTTAGATAATACTTTATCTAAGATACCTTAACTCTAGAATTGTAGTATATGCTTTAGTCATAGGTTCCCAGCTGGTATCAAAGTATATCCGGCTGTAGGTAGTATTATATATAGTTTCTCATTGTAACTCATAAACATGCTTGTAAGAGTCTTGTAACACTTTGAGTTGAGAAGTAATATATACAAATACCTTGAAAAACTATATCCTTGTGTTCTTTGTTATTCAGTATATTATTATCAACTCTTAGAGAAGACTCTGCTTCATCTGATCCGAGTGTAGTATTAGTGAGTTTGAGAGAAAAACAAGTTTTAGTGACAAAAACTGATCCTGCAATTGGTATCAGAGCTTTTTAGGCTCTTGATTGTGAGATCTTACCATCCAAATCAACCTTTTTTTCACTCCTCCTAACAACTCACTCAAAATGGCCCTCAACAAGTCTGAAGTAGAAATGGGGACGATGACTAAAGCACCTGTCATCACCCCTGATAACTTCAGATCATGGAGCAGACGCATGGAAAGCTTCATTAGATATCAAGACAGCAAGATGTGGCAATCTATCATCAATGGTCCTTACAAACCCAAGGTGGCTACACTAGGAGGAAACGGTGCCATGATAGAGAAAGC
Source organism: Flaveria linearis (assembly GCA_024085815.1). NCBI lineage: Eukaryota > Viridiplantae > Streptophyta > Magnoliopsida > Asterales > Asteraceae > Flaveria > Flaveria linearis. Next base: position 28,394,794 of record CM044014.1, read on the forward strand.
TGCTGAAGATTACTCTGATGAGGACTGGAAGAAGATGGATATTGATAGCAATGCAATGACTATTCTTATGACTGCAATACCCAATTCCATTATGGTGGGGTTTGAGCATTGCAAGTCAGCCAAAGAATTGTTTGATGCACTTGCTCAAATGTACTCTTGCTCTAATGACTCTAAGAAGGACTCACTGAAACAGCAGTTTGAGAACTTCACCTACATTGATGGAGAGACTCTTAGCCAGCAATTTTTCAGGTACATGGATCTCATTTCTTCCCTTCAGTCTGTGGGAATCACTCCTGAACTTAGAGACCTAACAAGAAAGCTCATGAGTGCACTTCCTAATGAGTGGACGTTCTACTGTGTCTCTATCAAAAGAACAGAAAATCTGAACACTCTCACCATGACCAAACTCTACGGAATTCTTGATGGATACCGTTTGGAGATGGAAAGCAAAAAAGGTCGTCAGACAAGTAGGTCCTCGAGTCTTCCCACTAGCAATGCATTAATGGTTGCTGAAGGCTCAGGACCCTCCCAACCTCAACAGCTCCTGAAATACAACCAGCAGACATCCTGCTCATCTGGACCTTACATCACTTTTCCTGAGACCCCAAGATCTCAACAGGCTCAGCACAGTTCTTTTCAGGACAGATGTGCCTTTGTCTCAGGAAGTGGACACTCTGGCGATTTTCAGTACTGCTTTGATGATCTAGAGTGTTTCAGTCCAGATGATGTAGAGTATGTGGACATAGTCCAGCAAATGGCTCTTTTAACCTATAGAGCAAAGAAGTTTTTAAGAGAACTGGAAGGCAGTTTCCCCAGAATCCAACAACCAGCAAGTTTGGATTTGACAAATCCAAGGCAAAGTGTTATAACTGTAACCAACTTAGTCATTTTACAAGGGATTGCAAGGCTCCCAAGTAAAATCCGGGAACCCCACAGGCCTCCACACATTTCTCTACCTCAAAGCCAACTGGAAAGTCAACTGAAACAGCTGAACTGGCTTAAGAAGTTGATTGGAGCTTTATGGTGCAAGATGTGACTCCTGCTCAAGCTCTCATGGCAGGAACAGATGACAATAAGGTATATGAACATCTCTGTACTCCTGAATGTATTGCTAAGGTTAAATTGTATCAGGATTACAATATGGAGATTAAGTCTGATATTGAGTCTCTAAATGTTTTAAAATCTGATTTTAAAAGGGCTGAATCTCACTATCAAAGAAAAATTGAGGAGTTGGAGAAAAATGTGTCCTTATTAAAACATGAACATTCAAACTATAAGACTCAAATAAAAGATCTGATATCCAAATTGTCAGAGGCTCAAGCCCAGCTTGTCACTGCTGAGGCTCAAGTCAGGAAGTATGATATTTCTGAGCAGAACTTCCAAGCTATTATTGCATCATCCTCCCACTCCAAAATATGTTATCATAACAAAGGAGGGTTGGGGACCAATGAAATTGCTCCACCACACTCTTATGAGTCTATCAGACAACCTAGATGTGGTACTGAAGAGCAAGAGGTCCCAACTGCTGACCAATCTTCGTCTGAGTTGAAGAATGATGCAATAATAAAGGCCACCACAGGGAAGGAACAGGTAAATCTACCCACCTCTCCTTGTGAAGATCAAACCCTAACCACCAAAGCCAGAAGAAGTACAGCTAAAGCATCCAGAAGAACAGCTAAGAAAGTGGCTGAATCTAAGCTGAAGATTGATCCAAAACAAAAGGGTGTATTCATCTCAGCTGGATTTCAAGTGGTAGGTACTTTTGACTCAGGAAAGGAGTGTAGTACCAGCACTCCTTTCCTACCAAAGGATCAGAAGTTAAAGGGAAAGGTTGCTGATGAAAAGGAAGAACATAAGAGACAGCAATCTTCACATTTCCAAAAGACTAACACTACATGCATAATGTGTGGTCTACAAAATCACATGGCTAAAGATTGTTACGACAATCCTGCAAGCACACATTATACAACTAATGTTAATAAAGAAGGAGTCAGGGAAGGTTTCTCATTTGAACCTTATCAAATAGTTCAAGTGATGAAAAAGGGAAAGCTAGTTTTGAAGCAAGGTTGCTCTCGGAAGAAAACACTTCTCCCAAAGGGATAATGGCTTCGGAAGCAAAAGCTGTCAAAGTTTGGAAGAACAAGAAAGTTCCCTTGAAACCATCCCAGAAGAAGACTACTTCGGAAGAAAAGGTGGAGAAGTCTTGTTCCAAAAAGAAAGAAGCTTCGGAAGAATGTCATGCTGTAAAAGCTTCAACAAGCTCATCCTCTATGATCAGCCAAAGGATGAATTGGAAGATCAAGAATGATACTGCAGCCCAAACCTCTTCTTCAACAACATCCATTGAACCCTCAAGCTTAACTTTTGGTTCAATAATATCAATATCATTGGATGAACCCAAGACCAACAAGGCTTGGGTTTCCAATCAAAACTAATTATCTCATCTTATGTGCAGGAATATCCATAAGACAAAAATAACAATGTTTGGATTGTGGATAGTGGATGCTCCAGGCACATGACCGGGAACAGATCTCTCCTTCAATAATTTCAACATTTTGATGGAGGTCCTGTTCAGTTTGGAGGTGAGACTGGATGATATATTTCTAGCAGAGGAAGTATATCCAACGGGAAGTTAAAGGTTGACAAAGTTCACTTTGTCAAACAGCTTGAACATAATCTGTTAAGTGTTTCTCAGTTTTGCGATCAAAAGCGCCAAATGCTTTTCACTGAACATGAGTGCATTATCCTCAAACCAGATATGACAATTCCTCCAGAATTGGTGCTTCTTAGATCTCCCAGGAAAGGGGATATTGTGACAACCGGTCCCAAGGTCACTATTCTAAACCCTAATTTAATTGCATCATATCCCATCTTGAAGTACTAATAATGGAAACAATTCAATTATATCAAGAGTGTTAGAATCACTAATTTTTATTTGATCAATTTTTATGATTCTATGTGATTTACGTGAAATTAGTCATTCTAAGTCTTGCCATTTTAGAAAATTCGTGCCCGGAAATATTAATTAGTCACCCTAGCTAGAATTAAGAATATCAATTGAAATAATTAAAGTATATGTGCACACACACTTACAATTTTCAGACCTAACATGCATTACCATGCATAAGGCAATTCACTAACTAACAATTTAAATACTACCTTTTTATAAAAACTACTCTACAATTTAATTAGTTATTTTTTAAAAAAAATAAAAGAATCACTAGAGGACAAGGCCAAATCGGCCGCCCCCCTCTCCCCCAATAGAAATATTTGCTTTCTTCCAACACCTTACACCACCCTATCATCCATACACAATCCATGCATTTCTCTTCATTCCTTCCTTCTCTCTCTCTCATTTTCAATTTCTACCAGCTGAAAACTCCCCTCTCTTCCAAAATTCTCTCCAATCTCTCCATTTTCAGCCCCCAAAACCGTGAGCAACAACAAGCACAATAATCGGCCAGCAGCAAACCGCAGCAAAGGTGGACTTTTGATGAAGTTTTGAAGCTTGGAACGTGCAAAGCTTGAGGTTTCCAGCTTGTGTTCGACTTCTCCAGCCTCATCCAAGAATATTCCAACCATCCACGACGTTCTACACCTTTTAAACCGCAAGATACATCGTGTGTAAGCTCACTATGTCGGTTTTGGTCATTTCTTGAGGTTGTCTTCATTTTTCACCTAAAAACCCATCTTTTTCTTGTTGTAGCAGAAACATCTCACTCTCTCTTTGTTCTTGAGGAGTTCCCCACGTTCTTGAAGGTATACCACACGTTATAATGCTCATTCCAAGGGGTAGAATCCGATTTACCCCTTGAAAACCCACTTTTTGGTGTTTTTGTCACCATGCACTTGTGAATCTTGTAACCCTTCAAAACCAAACGTGTAACCTGCATAACAATGGGTTTTAAGACTAAAAACAACCTGTTTTTGAAGTCTCCAAGGGTGTACACCACCTATATATGGTACAAACATGCTTTACACCTCGAATAGTCACTCCTTCTACTAGTAACAACTTCCTCTAGACATTTCTTGAAAACCCCCTCGAATAGTCACTCCTTCTACTAGTAATGACTTTTAATACACCCTAATAATCTGATTTTTTAAGTTAGATAAAGTTTAGTAATGGTTAAACTCAAGATACAAGGATTTACACAAGTGTAATGGTCATTTATGACACTTTCTACATGTTTTAAAGTCCATGGATGTATAGAACAACTAGGCAACGATTGGGAATGTTATTTCAGTAAGTTTTGGTGTATATTAAGTTTAATGACATGGCATGACCTCTGGAACAAAGGACATAATGTGTTTAGGCCTAGTTTGGTCACTTTCGGGACCCGAAAACGTGTTAAAATGACTTAAAAATAGGAAACATGGACCATAAACGTTTTAAAGAGAATTCAGGTTCTAAATGGATAAATAAAGTGTTCTGGAGTCAATGGAAAGTTTTAGTGGTCAAAAGATAATTTAAATGGATTTTAGTGAAACCGGGTGTAAACCGAAAGACGTTTTAAGGAAAATTTAAGATAAATGGGTTAAATGTTACAACTTATAAAAATCATGACTTTCCAGTAGGTTAATAGATAAAATAACCTCAAAAGTCAAATGGTTGGTCAAACAAGCCTTTAAAATGGTCAACCCGACTAAAACGCGTCTTAACGGTTTAACGTAAAAACGAGCCTTTCTACTTTAGAAACAAATTTTTATAATCTAAAAGGTTTGAAACTCATAAAAATGATTTTAAGAAGTAGCTACTGGACTTAGACCCCAAAAAGGTGAAAACTCATAAATAACCATTTTAAACCGTTCGGTTTTACCGTAACCGGCAACGTTAAACGCGTATTTTAGAAACCGAGTCTATAAAGTGAAATTCTAGTTAGAAATTCTTGAAACTAAGTTGAATTAAGGTCTTGAACCTGATTTTAAGAATAGAGGACACTTAATGCAAGAAACCAAACTTAAGGGTAGAAATTGTCAACTTTGAAACTTCAGGGGCAAAACTGTAAATTTTACAAAACTTCATAACCGACTCCCATAAGTTCACTTGCCCCCTTAAATGGCATAATTACTATATTCCCTGGTCTAGTAAGGTAGAAACCTTTGATTCCATGAAAAACCTTGACTTTCCTAAAAAGAAAACTTTTTACGCAAACCTAATCGAATCAAAACCGAAACCGTCTATTTAAGTCTTAGGCACTAATGTTGCTCCTTAAATAGGTTTAGAGCAGTAGCTAATCACTTAATATATTCATATTAGGGTGCTAGACTTGAGCTATTCCCGGCACGCGAAGAATCTCTAGTTGCTTAATATCCAAGGTGAGTTCTCGTGTTTCCCTTTTTACTTTTGTTTTGGGGATGAAGCATGCTCCTTTTAAACTGAAACTCTTATGTGTGATACTGTTTACTGTTTTGCATGATCTTTTGTTTTATGAACTATGATTATGCTTACTTGATGCTTGTATGTGGGACTTTTTGGATACCTGCTGATACTTTAGTCATAATCATTAATTCTTTTGTGAACCGCTTGTTTTTACGTGAATAGATCTATTGGGGAATCCCCCACGTACAGTGGCTCCCGCCATAGGGAGGTACCCCACTGAGATCCTGAGGGGTCGTTTGTGGCATGTAACAGGTTTTGAGTAAGATACTATGGTGAACCATTCTAGCAGGAATGGTTCACTAATCTGAGGCTTGGTCCTTTCCTACGGGAATATCCGGTTAAACACAAGTTTAGAAGAGGCCAACCGGGGACCAAGTGCAGGGTTGATTGTGATACCCCACAATGACTGATACTAAAAACAATGTTTTTAAACATCAAATGAGATTTTTATAAACTATCACACTGGATTCTAAAACCTTTACTGTGAACTTTTGTAGTTCCTTTTATTTGTTTTGAAACTTTAAGCGCTTGAACTCACCAACTTTTTAGTTGACACTCTTTTCTTTTGAGCATGTTTCAGGTAACCCATGAAGACTATTAGCTTATGGACGACTTAGACTCAACCCCGAGACCATGGCATTGTCTGTGTGACCCAATTTAGAACTTGAATAATTTTGATACAATGACTATTTAACTTATGCTGAAATATGTAAACATTTGGGGCTGGATCTGTTTCCAGCCCGTTGTCTTTTAATACTTTAAATGCCATGTGATGTTCTCTCCCTTTGAGCTCTTATAATGGTTTGTTTCCGCTGCCATATATGTTGTTGCTAATCTGTGATGTCCCACCCTACCTGGGCCCGGGGGTGTGACAGATTGGTATCAGAGCCAAAGGTTGTAGAAAGTCGGGAATACCATAGTAGACCCTAGGCTACAACCCTGATACCCTAGGACTGTCCTTGTGGGAAAGTGTTGGAATGATCGGGTTGGGTAAATTGATGATTACGCCTGATCAACGTAATCATGAATTTACCGGACGCGTAATTTCCATCATGAAATCTATTTTTGACTGGGGATTTGAAATTACTTTTTTTTTATATATGAACTGTTTTGCCTGACACTATTATGAGAAACAATTGATTCTAACATCATTGATAAGGGATACAAAGAGATCCCTGATACTAATGCCATCACTAGTACTATGAGTATATTATTATTATTAAGACTATCATGAGCTATGAGAAACCAAATTACTCATGATGTCTTTTTACAGGAAACTACTATGGCTGAAAGATGTAAGGCACCCGCACATCCAGTGGATGAGACTGCCCCTGTTGGGACACTGAGGAGGAAGCCCCAAACGGAGTACGAGGCGTACCTGCAGAGGTGTGGACACCCGGGTTGGATCTCCGCCACGTCAGAGGACACTGGAGCTTCCGAGGATTCTTCTTCGTCAACGCCACCCAGGAGCCGGACGCGCTCCCGCTCGCCACATGTTGCCGCTCCATCACCGATACCTCCCATTGGGAATTGGGGAGCACGCACCGTCACTCGTCCACGAAAGCTGTTAGACCTGGGACTTCGGTCTCATTTAGGTTGCCTCCTCCTCCTCCACCACCGGTCAGGGCTCCCATACCCGCACCACCGCCGTACGAGCCACACCGACGCCACCCACAAGAGGAGCCTTGGATGCCTCCAAGGCACAGCATGCATGTTGGTCCCAGCGTGTTCTTTAGAGACCAGCACTCTCAGTCTAGCCGGCGGGCTAGTGACTTTGGTCCGTCCGACCCTACCCTGACTGAGATACTGAGGACTATCGAGCGCCATGAGCTGACTCTTCAGCACGCCACGCGGACCTCACAGTCCGCTCAATTCCAAGCTATGCTGGCATCGGAGGGTGTGCAGAGATTGGAGCAGGAGCAGAGGAAGAAGAGCTCCGGATGGATGGGATGGCTGAAAAGAAGTGGATGTGAGGGCGACCATGTGGAAGAGAAGAAACTATCTGTCTTCGAATATTTGAAGGAAACAAACTTATTATTATCCGACATTATTATTATTGTTATTATTCATGGGGGTGATGGCACCTTCCACTTTGTAAGAGCTAGACTCTGAAACTATGAACCTTGTCTTATTTTGAGCTAATTCCTATGATACAATGCTGTTGAAACATTTACGATTATCCGTCATGTGTTGTTTATTCATTGTGTTGGGCCATGTTATTCCTTATGACTGCTTAAACTGTTTAAATTGGTAATCTGTGGAACTTGTTAAGTTGTGTGCAATTATACACCGTATTCTCTCTTCGTATAGGAGGGGGCCTTGTAGGGAATTGATGCATAGATTATTCGAAACAAATTTATGAGATGCTAAAATGATTTTATCTGTAGTACTATCAGAATGCCTACCAGAAGAGGAACACGCATCGGAAGGCAAGCAGCAAACCGAGGTCGTCACGAAGGAGCAAGGCGAACCAGAAACCAACCACCTACTCCTCCAAGGACTCCCATCGGGGAGAATGCTAACTCTGCAAATGACGAGAGGATGGAAAATCTTGTGGCACAACAAATTGCGAAACGCTATACCAACCATCATTGCTCAAATCAATGCTGACCGGAATGACGCCGGAGGTGATGGTGGGACTGCAAACAACGACGAATCTGAAGCTATCAGGAAAGGGTGCTCCTACAAAACATTCATGGCTTGCAAGCAAAGGACTTCCATGGCACCGAGGGTGCAATTGAAACATATAGGTGGCTGGACAAAATCGAAGCTGTGTTAGACATCAGTGAATGCAAGTTGGAACACATGGTGAGGTTTGCTTCTCAATCTCTCAAGGACCAGCACTTGAGTGGTGGAAAACCATCATCCAGCCTCGAGGCCGGGATGCCATGGGTAGGATGAACTGGTCTGAGTTCAGGGAGCTAATCACCAACAAGTACTGTCCGATCAACTAGCTAGAGAAACTGGAGGCTAGATTTCTGAATTTGGAGATGAGGGGTCCGAACTACACCGAATACATCAACCAGTTCCTTGCATTGTCCCGACTGGTACCACACTTGGTGATGCCAGAATCCAAGGGCGTGGCCCGCTTCATCTGGGGGTTACACCCAAGGGTGAGGGGCATGGTCCGATCATCCAGGCCTACAACCATACAGGCGGCGGTCGACCTTACCAGTAGTCTGACCGACGACCTAGTTAGAGCTGGGTGATTGAACATGGGAGAATTGAGGACAAGAAGAAGGTTGTGTGGAAGAAAAGAGGAAGTGGGTTGATACTAGGAAGATGGTCGGCAGCAGCAGCGGTTCAAACAAGAAACCTAGAGAAGAAGCGAGACGAAATGACATGGTGGAAAGGCAAGGAGGTTGTATCTAGGCACAAGCCCCTTCTGCAATAAATGCAAGCTTCATCACCAAGGGGAGTGCAATCCCATGCCTTGTTATCGATGCAAGAAACCTGGTCACCTGATTAAGACTGTACCTACGAGCCTGGAAAACAATGCTATGAGTTGGGGACCCCGGCATATGAGGAACAAATGCCCCAAGTTAGGAAGAAACAAGGACAACCGACCCAATAAGCCCAAGGGAAGAGCTTTTGTGATGGATCAGCAGGAGCCCGAAAGGAACCCGATGTGGTTAACGGTACGTTTCTTGTAAACGATCATCCTGCTACCGTTTTATTTGATACTGGAGCGACTGCTAGTTTTATCTCTAGTACTTTTAGATCCTTGATTGACTCAGCCACTTGTACCTTAGCCGATACGTTTACCGTCGAACTAGCTGATGGTAATATTCTAGAAACTAACGAAATCATCAAGGATTGCTCAATGAATCTAAATGGACATACATTTAAGATAGATCTTATGCCCATTAAGTTAGGAGGATTTGATGTGGTTGTCGGCATGGACTGGTTAGCTAAGAACAGAGTCGAAATTGTTTGTGATGAACGCCTACTCAAGATACCATTGAACGGCAAGGAAGAGTTGGTGGTGCAAGGAGAAAGGAGTAACACCTTATGCCCCATGATATCCCATTTAAAAGCTACCAAGAAGCTTAAGGAAGGGATGCTCGGCTTTCATCATCTACGTGATGAAAACCAAAGAGGAGAAGAAGATTTCGGACATCCCAGTAGTTTCTGAATACCCTGAGGTGTTTCCGGAAGACCTACCGGGACTTCCCCCGAATCGACAAGTTGAGTTCCAAATAGATTTGCTGCCTGGCGCTGCACCGTAGCCAAAGCGCCGTATCGACTCGCCCCTCCCGAGATGAAGGAATTGATGACGCAAGTTCAGAACTATTAGACAAAGGATTCATACGTCCGAGTGTCTCTCCATGGGGTGCTCCGGTGTTATTTGTGAAAAAGAAGGATGGCACCTTACGCATGTGCATTGACTACCGGGAGTTAAATAAGCTGACCATAAAGAACCATTACCCACTCCCGAGGATAGATGACCTATTCGATCAACTTCAAGGAGCAAGTTACTTTTCCAAGATAGACTTAGATCCGTTACCACCAGCTGAAGATAAGAGAAGAAGACATACCCAAGACGGCTTTCCGAACTAGGTATGTGCACTATGAGTACTTAGTCATGCCTTTGGACTGACTAATGCACCAGCAGCATTCATGGATCTCATGAACCGTGTATGCCGCCCATATCTTGACAAGTTTGTGATTGTGTTCATCGACGAGATTCTGATCTACTCCAGTAATAAGAAGAACACGAGAAGCATCTCAGACTAATCCTTGAGTTACTCAAGAATGAACAACTATATGCCAAATTTTCCAAATGTGAATTTTGGATGCGAGAGATCCAATTTTTAGGGCATGTAGTGAATGAGAAGGAATTCAAGTTGACCCTTCCAAGATTGAAGCTATAAAGAAGTGGAAGATTCCTGAGACTCCCACTGAGATTAGGCAGTTCCTAGGATTGGCCGGATACTACCGACGATTCATAAAGGACTTCTCGCGCATTGTGCAACCATTGACCGCACTGACTAAGAAGGACAAAGCCTTTGTATGGGAACCAGAGCAAGATGAAGCATTCGAGACGCTTAAGGAAAGCTATGCAGTGCACCTGTTTTGGCCCTTCCAGAAGGAGTCGAAGACTTCGTAGTCTATTGCGACGCCTCGCGTCAAGGGTAGGTTGCGTGCTAATGCAACGCAACAAGGTTATTGCCTATGCATCTAGACTGCTAAATGATCACGAGAAGAACTATACTACGCACGATCTTGAATTAGGTGCCGTGGTGTTTGCTCTCAAATGTGGAGGCACTACCTCTATGGTACGAAGTGTATCATTTACACTGACCACCGAAGTTTGCAACACATTCTCGACCAAAAAATGCTAAACATGCGTCAAAGAAGATGGGTTGAGCTGTTAAACGACTATGAGTGTGAAATCCGATATCATCCCGGAAAGGCAATGTGGTGGCAGATGCTTTGAGCAGAAGGAGAGAGAAAAACCTCTTCGTGTACGAGCTTTAAGGATAAGCGTGTACACAGACCTAGTCGCAAGGCTGAAAGAAGCTCAAGGTGAAGCGTTAAAGGAGGAAAATTTAGCAGGAAAGGATGAACTGGAATGGAAAGCGATTTGAAACAGGAAATGATGGTACGTATAAGTGCGAAGGGAGAACCTGGGTGCCAAAGCATGGGGAATTTGAGAGGTAATTCTCGATGAAGCTCACAAATATAGGTATTCAGTTCACCCTAGGAGTGATAAGATGTACCAGGATTTGAAGGCACTTTTCTGGTGGCCTGGAATCAAGAAGTCAATCGCTATGTATGTCAGTAAGTGTCTAACCTGTGCCATGGTAAAAGCTGAGAATCAAAAACCATCAGGAACGTTACAGCCCACCGAAATCCCAGAATGGAAATGGGATAACATCACGATGGATTTTGTTACCAAATTCCCAGAACATCTAGGGGTCATGATGCTATTTGGGTAGTAGTGGATAGACTAACCAAATCGGCTCACTTCTTACCAATCGGGAAGACTACGACATGTCAAGACTGGCTCAACTGTATATCAATGAAATAGTGGCTAGGCATGGTGTGCCACTATCAATAATCTCCGATCGTGATAGTCGTTTTACTTCGTGTTTCTGGAAATCACTTCAACGAGCCTTAGGAACCCGTCTGGACTTAAGTACGGCGTACCACCCGCAAACTGACGGTCAAAG